>CM073134.1:46686512-46844012 GCA_037039145.1 Fundulus diaphanus
GTGACCTAGTCAGCTGACACAAAGTGAAGACTGTTGCTCACGTGAATGTTTGGAGTTGTAAGCCACACCCCTTTGGGCCTGCAATTTCTGCTGCATGCTCTGAAACCACCCTAGGCCCATGATATAGATGGATCAATATGAAAGGCAACAAGGTAATAATGTGGGGTTTGTGGTTGTATTTGAGACATCGTTCTGTAATCAAATTTCATTTAAACAAAATCAGTTTGACTTAAAACGATTAACTGAATACTCCTTGCATTTGGAAGCAGTTAATGAGTAGAATGTTTAAATGTTGATGGATGGGTTATAGAGAATAAAACAGGTGTGTGTGCAGACGTGTGACTTTCTCAATTTCCTACTAAACATGCTGTTCCTGTTTGGACCCAAAAGAAAAGAAAGCAAGCGTAATTTTAGGCACACTCTTTATCAGAAACATTACAACTCTTCTGATATTATCTATGCCCCCTAACTGATCCTAAACAGCAGCAAAACAGATCATCCTTCCAAACCATGTCTTTGACTTCTCACCACCACTATTGAGCATTTTTCTTATGGATGAACCTTACCTAAACAAGTGCGTTCTCACAAACACTCACAGGGGCTTTGTTCCAAGTGCTGACAGATACGCTTCTATACAGATAAACCCTATACTTATCTTTGGCTGCCACTTAATACATCTTGTATTAAATAATACTGTGTATTTTTCAGTGTTAATACAAATGTTGGTTTTTTGTACCTGTGGTACTTTTTCTGTTTGACCTGTAGTTGTTTCCACATCTCTTTCTGCAGGCGTAGAACCAGACTCTGAGGATGTTATCTTGTACTCTGGTTTTCCTCTGCTCCATCTTTGTCACCTTCTCTCTCTTTGAACGTTTTGCCTCACCTTTCTCCCTTCCTTTCATTTCTCTTTTGCCTTTCAGGGTTTGTGTGTATCAAATTGCCAATAATCCCAAAATAATATCCAATAAAGTTTTTGTGAAAGAAAAAATGTTGAGCTCAATTTGGCACTAAGAAAGTGATTCTGAGTGCTACACTGCCAGACAGGAAACATTAAAAGAAAGCTCCAAAAAGGGTTAGATCATGACCTGGATGACTGAGAATCTTCACCAACGTATTAAAAGAAAGCCCCTATTACATTACATAAAACTTATTATGATGTTACAACCTCACCTGAAATGACACCGACGTGGGCCCAACGAAAATATCTGAGAACACTGTGGAGGACTTTAACAGGAGGTGTTATGGGTGGGAGATTCAGCCAATCAGTATCTAAACAGCCTGGAGATGCCAGCCCAGCCTCCCAATGCTGTGCAAATAAGGATGCTGCATGGCAGAGGGTGGGATTAAAAGGTCCGATGTAAGCGTGGCCATAACCCTCCATCTCTCCTAGCTCTGTCAAAGCTGTAAGGAGACAACAGGTTTTGTGAAGATATTACTTTGAGTGTCATGGTAACAAAATCATGACTAAATGAAAGAAATTCTAAATATAAAGTGACCACACTAAAACATTTTTTAACATTGTTGGATTTTAAAAAAAAAATCAAGCTCCCCAAGCTCACGGGACTTCTCCTAATTCCGACATTAAAATGTGACTTTTACAGTGTGTAATAATGTTTCTGGCTGGTTGATAGTAATAAGTGTATATGTTTCTCATCTGTTGGTGAGTAATTGGTTGCTGGTATTTGGTTAACACACCTCTGGAAGAAGAGCAGTCCTCGTTGAGCAGTTTCACATCGTACCAGTATCCTCTGCTCAGATAGCTGTCGCTGCTTAGCCGTGACAAGGCCAGGTTAGCTGCTGCTATTGGCATTGCTCTGGAGAATAGTGGGTCACACGACCAAGGGCCAACCAGGGCAAGCTTAAAAGTGGCTGACCCCACATCCTTGATGTAAAGCAACCAGAGAGAAAGCCCCAGCAATGAGGCGAGCTGCATCTTGGTGACCTGCAAAAAATACGGTTAATTGTTATGTTGGTTTTGCTGTATTTAAATTCATTTATAGATGAGGTTGATTGTTATACAGGCCTATGTAAATATATACATATTAGTAACTTCTGCTAATTTTTGTCTTTCAAATTCAGAATTATACATACATAGTTTTTGGTGTAACTGACTTTTAAACTACGACTTGGATCAAATATTTTTTCTTTTTGGGGGGGGGTATTTATGCGCAATCTCCTCTTTACTGGGATTTTATCCCTTTCATTCGGGCAAAACATGTACATTTCTTGTAGGATAGGTAGGAAAAGCTTTAGCTCAGAGAACTCCGCAAATACAGGGATCATTCAAATGGGCAGTAAAACCTGTTTAATGTTGACTGATTCACTTTGTAGTGAAAAGTTGGCATACAAAAGAATAATTTATGGCTTTTTGGGCAAAATTTCCCTCGATCCACAACACATGGGTTTCAAACATCTGCCAAAAATATTATTAAAGATGAGAGCAGCAGTATGAATTTGGACAACCGTGTGAATGTGGGTCAAGGCCAAGTTGAACACTAAAGCCCAAATGAACAGAGCATAAAGGTGTTCCTTTAAGCTTTGCATCAGGGTCGGTGTTGTCATCTTCAGAAAACGTGAAACAGCATTTCAGGGTATGAGATCTATGCTCTGAAGTACACTTAAGTACACTTAATACATAGACACAAATCAAAAACATCAAAAACCCTAACCCTCAAAAACACCCAGAAAAAAATGAAGAAAGAGTGTTAAAGTTGCCCAGATTCACTTTGAAAGTGAATCTGGGCAACAGTGGAGAAGGACTTAGGAGGGGAAACCTAATGTGCAATTATTAATAGAAAACACAACATATTCAGATGTTCAAGTTAAGAAGAAAAGAAGCACCAATGGATTCCCGGGCCGATGTAAAAAATGTGCTATTTGCACGAATTTACAAACTGAACAGTTTTGTTAAAGACACAATAAGTCACCTGAAGTCAAAGCCAATGCTGTTGTGCAAGAGACTGTCTGTTGAAACATTATTCAAGCAATCATTAATTATGATCATAATCTCAAGGGAATTCCTATGCTCTGTTCATGTGTAGCACTTTGAATTGTCTTGTTACTGAAATGTGCTATACAAATAAACTTACCTAGTAATGTGGTGATTCATTTCTCTGCTGATTTTTGTATAATCAAGATTTATTCTATAAATAGTCTTCTTTCCATTTCAAAATTGCTTTACCACAATAGCTAATCTGGTTGGCTCCAGCATAATTATTGGAGGGGACATAAATATAGCTTTAGAACCAATAGACAGACAACACCACCAGTCAAGCTTATGCAAAAGTGTTGAGCCCCTTAAAAACTAATGCAGTCCACAATTTTCCTGCTTTACACAGTGCATAAATTCTATCTCAGGACTACATTATTTTTTACCGGATTTTAAGATGCCAGCATCCGTATCAGGTTATGCACATTATATCACAGCATGCACATATCAGATCATGTCACTGTGTCTCTGGATCTTGTTCTGAATTATTAGAAAGGGTAAATCTTAAGAAGGTCACTGTTTGTTCTGGGGTCGATACACACATTTCGCTCCAAAGCAAGTTCATCCCTGTGCAGCACATAGTTCTGTGATGTTGCTACCTGAAGAAACCAGACTTGTGGAGGCCTGTATTTCTCTTTATATTTCATATCTTGGTGGACTTCTTTTGATTTTGTCACATCTCACATCTATAATACCTCTGTCCATTTAACTGAAATTTGAATCAGTAACTCAGAGACGTGTTGCTTCATCTTTATCTGGGCTTTTCAATTTTTTTAAAGGCACAGTAATCTTGGGGCATATATGCTAATCAAGAAATAATAAGAAAATTGGCTCTGATTTTTCTGACATCTAGCTTATCATCATAAATTACATAAACATCATAAATTGCATGAACAAGAAATGTTTTGTCTGATGTAATGTCAGACAAGATGGTTGTTTTTGCCATATCACACACACACACACACACACACACACACAAACATAAGAATGACATGATCGCTGATAATTGACCGGGTCTCTTAATTCAGGATTGGTGCGAGAGTATTTGAATCCTGATAATTATTGTTCTAAATCTATATTGGGACCACTGATAATCTTGAGGTGGGAAAGCAAAATCAAACCCCAAAGCACAACGGTTTTACATTACTCTTGTCATATAGAGGCTATCTGGAAAATGAAACTGCAATCTGAGAATTATGGAGCCATTATCTCTGAGAAACCTGCAGCTATTTAAGGCAGCCCTCATCACATGTCATCACCATGGGTTCATCCTGTTATGCTTTTACTTTATAAATCTGACTTGAGTATTTAACACAACTGCAGTTAGTTTAAAACATATCAACATCTATCTGTATGTATGCATGTTAATGTGATATAAACTGAAGCACATTTGCATTAGAACCATTAACTGTATGATGTGTTTTACCGATTGCACTAATCACAAATACAAAAGAAGATCAAGAAATATTGTTTTAAATGCAATCCTTAAAGCGCTAAAGGGCATTCAAAAAGTTTACCTTTGTCTTAGAGTTTCATATGTCCAGATAAATCTTCAGCTTCCCTCCACATGAGTTTTTGAAAGACGAAGAAGAATAAACCAGAGGGCTTCAGCTGAGATCCTGAGAGGATTTACTTTAATCCTATTAAAAGCTCAAAAACGTTCGGGATGTTTAGTGTACGATCAGAGGTTGTGCTGTGTGCTTCCACGTACATTTGCCTTTGCATTTACCACTGCCCCAGTGTGCAGGGGCAACAACAACACTCCATTATTATAGGTGTAGTTGAGTAAATATTTGCCAGCATTCGTTTTAGAGCGCAGTAGGAAAGCCATTTGGTCCTTTTCCTTCAGGCATTTGTTGAAGGAGATCATGAAGATACAGTGTTTCATTAAAAGAGGTGATTTTAAAAGTTTTCCTATGTCAAAATCAGATGGATCAATATCAGCTTAATCCAAACTTTTACAGCAATCCCTAACATATGACTTAGGTTGGAATAAAACAACCACTCTAATCACTCCCAGTAAATTTGGGTTTTGATATCATTCTCAGTTGTTAGTTACAATTATAAATCTGTCAATAATATTCAGCACAGACTCCTTTTGTATCCTTACACCTGGCTTTATCCATCACATCAGCAAAGAATCCATATACAGCTGCTCCATGCAGATAGCAGGAAGGGTAAAATCCCAGTTGCTGTGCCAAGGTCAGTATGTGCTGTCTGAAGTTGTTTTTATTGTTTATTGTGTGGAGGAGAGAAATCTGTAATGTATTAAGTTTCTGTACAATCAGCACACTGACCTTTTACCTAATGGGGGTCTGAAATGCTCACATGTCATGTGAAGAGGATTTTGTGCCTCCTTTAGGTCACCTGACCATGGAAATGACTGTTAAGATAACTGTTAAGCATGTCTGTAAGACTGCCAGATAAAACCTGCCGTCTAGTGCCAGACATGTCATCAGGAGTGTTTGCCAGAATGTCTAAAGCTGTCAAGAATTATTTATAAAGATGTATACCACATATAAACAATACAAGTCTTTTTCCTGAGTCACTTTGATCATTTATTTTAAGGAAAGACTTTGCCTCCTTTATCAACCATGACACTATCTACTTGTTTTAGCTTCCCACATTCTAATAGCCTTTGGAGCACATCCAAAAATTCACTTTGAACAGTGATTTTCCTCATCTGAAATGGACTTAGAGAACAATATAGAGATCCATGGGGATCCAACAAGTGTCAGGATCCTCACGGTGTTTTATTTCTTAATTTTAGTTTCCTGTGGATCTTTCATTTCTGTGTTTTCTCACTTTAGTGCTACAGTCATTATCTGTAGATTCTTGTTCCTGTCATTAGCTCTCTGCTCACTTAGTAGGGTATTCTTGTTTCTGTGCGCACAGCAGCATCCCAAGTTCTTTGCTGTGAGAGATAGTCTGCGTTGTTCTCTGTCTGGGTGTTGGCGCGGCAGAAAGAAAGGGATTTTTATTTAACTTTTTGCATAAACCCTTCTTTTTTTTACCCGTAACATGTATGCATTATTTCGTTTCATGTGCATAATTTACTTTTGCTCAAATTACTCTGGTACATTAATGTACATTTATTGAAAATGTGCTATGTGATGTATTAAATTACACATTAATGAAGCTAAGTCTTTATGTACCTTGTTATGTACATGGGGGGGGGGGGGGTCTGATTGTTGGTTTTTGGAGTGGTGGGATCAGCAGATGCTCACATAACCTGTGGGTCACCTAACAACTTTTGACTGATTAACTTGTAGCTTCGGCACCTTTGAAATTGGAATACAAAATCTCTGTGAGAAATAAAAAAGGTGGATTTGCTGAATTGGTTAGCCAGAAGTCCATGACCTTGTTTATCAGTTCCATATAAATTACTGTGATGTTACTATTTAAAAAAAAACTAAAAAAAAAACTGATAGGGAAAAGCATGACAAAATATGACCCAAGCATAATTTAAACATATCTTTACATGTCCTGCACTCCTACAGAGTCATTTGCATGATATGTCCCCTTTAAAACTCCCTAAACAACCAAAAGCTAAAGAAACACATTTCAAAATCTTAAATTGAATGTACCCCTCCAGATAATTACTGTGAAACTGCTTCAATGTCAACAACAATAAATGCTTAAATAAATGTAATAAATTTTGTAAAAATGATACAGAAACAACAGACCATTTTAATGCAACAAAACAAACATATTTTGTTATAACTTGGACAGATGGATCAAAAAATATAATTTCTAGAACATATTTCTAGAGATATAAAATTATTATTATTATTATTATTATTATTATTATTATTATTATTATTATTATTATTATTATTATTATTATTATTATTATTATTATTATTATTTAGTAGTATTAATTAAGAACGATATTGTAACCCATATCTTCTGTTCGGCAAGACTTTTCCCACTCCTAAACAAAGCATAATAAGATCACGTGCTATGTTTCATGTTTTAATGATAGTTTAAATATGTTAGTTACTGAAGAGTCGCCCTCCAATCCACACGGTGGCAGTAGCTGAAGCTGGAAGTGGAATGTGGACGGGCTTAGAAGGAAGAACAAGTTTCATAAGTCCTTCCTTGCTCGGCTAACCTTCTTGTAGGTTACTTCCTCCCTGCCAGGGACACCAACAAAATGCAGAGCTGTACCCAGCTTTACCGCTCTCTCGCCACGGTAAGGAGCAGCTTTGTTTCCAGCTGTTGTCGGGATGTGTCCCGGACGGGTCTGGTTCGTCCAGCCTGCGGACTTCTCCAGAGGAGCCACTGTTTGGACTAGCGGCCCGGGGCTTGCTAGCAGCCCGGCTAGCAGTCTTTGGCAGCCTCTCTGCGGCACAGCAGGGGTGTAGAGCCCCTGTTTCTGGGTCCCATTGGAAAGAGTTAACATTCTGGAATCTCGGCGATAAATTATTTTAACATTATGTTGATATTGTTACAGATTGCGGCATTAACAATAAAGCTTAAATAGGCTGCTGTCTTTTACTGCCGGCAGCACTGGCTGTGTTAAAATGTTCCAGCATTGGGATGCTCTGCTGCTACCGATCAGACTAAAAGGAGGGACCGCTTGCTCAACGATGACTGAGCTGGGGTGTCACCGAGATGTTGGCAGCAGTCCCGGAAGGCTGGTGACCCAACAAAACATCTGTCCCACAGATGTTCTGTTGGGTCACCACCTCTGACTCATTGTTGTGATCGTTATCTTGATGAAAGAGACCAGAATCAGACATCAGAATTAAGCCCATTTAACACAGCGCGGTAAAGTGCCCATGGACAAATGACCCAGGCCTTAAAGGCTGTAATAATACGCTTTATAAGCATCTTTGACAGTAAACACCTGGGAACTCCTGCCTGGCTATGAGCCATCATCTCACCTCGTATTCACTCTCCGCTTTCCAGAACTTCCTGCTTGGATGTAGGAGGTCTGCTAGACAGTCACGATATGGTCCTTTTAGACATTGTTCAGCATATTCCCCCCCAGTTCCAATCTGCACATCTGAGGATATAACAAAAAGCTAATTTTATTACGCCACTCTGCGACCTTAAACTAGCTTTACCCTCGTTTCATGACTTTCACAGGGAACATTTATTTTGCTTGCGTAAAACACTGTAAACAAAAGTGTACTACAAAATGTCAGACAAGACAATCTAAGTTAAAGGACCCGAGATGCCATATGTTGTGGGACCATATTAACTAAAACTGAAGCGAACGTACTCTACAGGACCCTGACGGAGCTTTTAGCTCAATGACTTGACATCGACAGTATCTTTGCAGGTAGATGCGATTCTGATTCTTAACATGGCCTTACTAATAATCTTTACATTTAATCTTGCTGCTCTGAGCTTGAATCTCTATGCATAGATGTTCAGGTCTGAGTCCATCCCCACATCTCAGGTCTGATCGGTGGTTCCTAGCTGAAGCAGCTGGAAGGTGTTGCAGTCAAAATGGTCTGTGGGGATATTAAAGCCTGTTAAATGAGAAACAGCCCCATGGGCCTCTTGGGCTCTACCTGCTGTCAGTAGTATGAGTAGCAAGGCATTCTGGGTAATCCTCAGATCAGCGCCTTCACTGCGTTGCGAGGGAGAACAATGAAAGTAAAATTTTTTAGGGGGTGCTGAAAATGTTGCCTTCTTCCGGGCGGTCACAGCAGAGAGGTTTAGAACCACTGCCTTATGACGAGCATTTCTGGCCAACCCTTAAAGGCCAGCCCTCAGTGGCTTTCTGTGAACAGAGGCGGTATCTGTGGCCGAGTCGACCATCGATGGACATCGCATCAGTGTTTCGCCACTCTTGTTCTGTCAGTCAGCCCCTCATATTGATATTGTCTGGTATTTAATAAAAAAGGTTTTCCTAAATACCGATGTTGATGAGCTGCTTGAATGTTTCCCAGAAAATATTCTACATAGATGTGAAATCTGGTGCTACAGCTGAGCATTTTTTCCTGATCATCTAAATACCCAACTAATAAGAGAGCTGAACTAACGTGCAAAGGTTAAGTTGTGGGAACGAAATACTATTTATAGGGATGGAAAAAGTAGGATGGGTTGAGTGACCTGAGCTGTTGCATTTTCAATACATCTCACAAAGGAGGATCACTAGTGCTTTATTCTGAATGAATATAAAACAGATGCTATAGAGTTATTTACTGCAGGTAAGACATATAACCTGTAAGACAACCTTACTTTAAAAATCCTTTAAAAGGCCAATAGATTCCTGATGCTCTTCTGTTTTCTCTGGAAACAAGTTTATGGAAATGAATACACTATATTGTTTATGATTGGATAGCTCATCCCCTATAAATAGATTACATTTTTGGATTCTACTTTCTACTTCTCACTATGGATGAACCACTTGGCGGATTGTCTAACGTTGTTTCGTTTGTTCCACAGCGCAGTCACCATCTGCCCTTCAAGCTCCACGGAGCCACAGCGTTGTCGGTCAGAACGTACGCTGACAAAGCAGAGAGTAAGTTCGTTGGACATCTAACTTCTTTATCATGAAAGGCTCTTTGTGACACACGACTGTTGGCGATGCACTGAGCAGAGCTTTGTTTCCGATTCCCGTCGTCAGGTTTGGACAGCTTTGACCTGCTGGTTTTAGCAAATGACTTTTGAAGAACCTATTACTACAGTTTGGTTCATTAAAAATGTTTGGCCTTTCTTCCACACGGGGTCAGTAATTATTCAGAGCGATAAAGAGGCAAGGTCAAATCATTTTCTATAAAACTGGACTTTTTACCCATGACAGTCGAGCGCGCCTACTGTCTTAATTTCTTGTGACAAATTCCTAGGTTTCCCACAGCAGCCAACCACCGCCTGTGTGTCGGTATGACCCAGAGTGGGCGTGGCGCTGCAGGTGCTTGTGAGTCGCGACCGTCTTGGAGCAGCTCAGTCCATCGGCTCGGTGTCACATAGAAATCAGTTCCATGTGAAGACTTCTTGCCACCGAGCAGTTTGCTGCGTACTTGCTCGTAAAAACTGAGCTCTGCGCCTCCCTTTCCGCTCATTAAGTACGTGGGAGCATTAGAAAGGCTACTGATTTTAATAAAATCCACCGTGAACACGTACAGATGAGATATTTAATAATTTCCTACGTGCCATGACCTTCCTGGGGCGGGGCAGAGTGCACCCCTTGTAGAATGGAAGCGGAAACACAGGTGAAGCCTGCTAACCATATGAGTGATTGATGTAGCATCAATGAAGATATGTTTTATTGATTTATTAACTAGGGCATAAATATGCATTGGAATGTCAATTTAAACGAAATGTAAATAGAAACTGAAATTATTGAATTTCAAAATTCCTGCTGCTTTTTACATCGTTTAATCTTCTGAAAGATTAAACAATCATTTCCTAATAAACTAAAAATCATTTTAAATCTAGTCATGTAATGTGTACAGATGAACTGTCAATAACTGCAGCAAGGCTGGTGTACTGTAGTGAGAACAACGTGTGGCTGTCCTACACGCTCCATGTTCTGCTGGGAATGAATGTCTCCTCTGTGCAGTTGATGCAGACGTGACTGTGGTGGGTTCTGGTCCCGGCGGTTATGTCGCAGCCATCAAAGCAGCACAGCTTGGTTTCAAGGTGAGCAGACTTCTGGACAAATCGGTGCTTCATTAGGTCTCTCGTTACTTTGACTAAATCAAACTTTGGATTGTAGATGTGGGTCTTAGCTGAATAAATGTATTTATGCTTTAATGGTCTTCTTTAATGCTTTTCTGTTCCTTCGACAGACGGTCTGTGTTGAGAAAAATGCCACGCTGGGTGGGACCTGTCTCAATGTCGGCTGCATCCCCTCAAAGGTAATAAGCGGCGCGTCAGCGACCTGCTAGCATAAAACTCTCAATGTTCGGCATACAAATGTAAGACTGAACTGGAGAGAAATAAAACCGAGGGCTTGTTGCTGTCAGGGTTAGTTTTGGCAACTAAGACAATGTGGAAAATATTTAATTATTTTCCTTTTTTAATGTGGGAAAATTTAACTAAAGCTGAATAAGTCCGTTTCTAAAGATGATGGCTATGATCATAAAAAACTGACATTTACTAATAAAAAATGAAACTAAAAACACTAAAATGCTGGGAGGTGAAATTAAATTGGATCAAATCTTATTCTGAAAGGTGAGACGAGGTATAAAAAAAAAAAAAAACTCCCCGCACTGCAGCGAGAGGCTCTCTGAGGGAAACAAAAGAGGATTTGGGGAAGAAAAGAGCACACAGATTAAACCGTTTGGTTCCAGATCAGGTCATCCTGGGGTCACAGTGCAGGCATACAAATGTTCTTAACATGATCTGAAACCGGTTTGCTGCCGTCACATTAATGACGTTATTCTCACAGAAAATCCCAAATAATTTCTGGAAAAATTGGCCACTCATTATATAGTGCCATTCTCTGCAATGCATAGATTTGTAGAGGTCAATATATTGGCTTCTCAAAAGGTCAAATAAAACCTAAATTCTGACCCGAAAATCTCAGATGAGTTAAAGGGGAGATGTTGTGGATGCAGAGCAGGAGAAAAAGCAGAGAGTATAAAATATCCCTTCCGTCGATCATAATGGGCAACATGACATTCGTGGCAATCTAGATATGTGAATCTAAAGCGATGACCAGGCAGCGTTTTGAGAATTTACTGTTCTGTGTTTCACTGCAGCGTGGCTGCAGGATCAAACCCTCAACTCCAATGTGTCTCTGTGCAGCTTTCTGACCGTACAGGGTGAGCTAGCTGCTGGAGATTAGCTGGTGCCCATCTCCAGCAGGCATAGGGCGAGGGGTTGAGTGGACTCTGGACGGGTCAGCAGTCAGAAACATAAACCATGTTTCCATCAACCTTTTTTTAACGCGCATTTTGAAATGTTGAATTAGAAAAGGTTTGACGGAAACGCAAAATTCAAAGTAACTCACTAAATTTCGCAAAAAAAAAAAGGTTTTAGGGTCGCTTGAGGAGGTTTTAGACTTTTTCCCTAAACAGTAAGCGCACTAAGGAGGAGATGGAAACACGTTTGTCGAATCAGTTCTGACGTTGCGAATGTTTACCTCTCATGACTGATCAGATGTTTCTGCTGCCGCCGTCTTCCTGAATGTTCCCATAACGCTGGAAAACAGGGCTGGAAGCAGCAGGTACATGTGGACCGGCCATGAGACTTGAGCATTTCTTAGTCTCCGTGAAAAAAAGAAGGGTAGCACATTCTTTGAAACCTCGCTCCATCACTGATCTGTGGTCCGCGCTAGTTTGCAACCTCTTCCTGTTTATTACAGCGTAACGTCCACGTATGACAACATTATGCTTTGCGTCGCCTGGTTGATGTGCTCCAAACCAGTAGATGGAAGCGCTTCTGATTTGCGTTTTCTTTTTTGCAACATTTTAAAAGTTCACTCAAAATTCGGAGGAGAATTGTATTGAAACACGGCTACAGACACACAGGACAAGCAACCGTGCACACACTCACAACTAAGGGCAATTTAGAGAGATCAATTACCCAGAAACTCATGTTTCTGGACTGTGGGAGGAAGCCGGAGTAAACATGCACAGGCAAAACACTATGCAGAAAGACCACAGGCTGGGATTTGAACCCAGGACCTTCTTGCTGCAAGGCAGCAGTGTCAAAACTATTCACATATATCACTGAAGTAGAAGTACAGATTCTAGAGTTTAAAAACACTTCTGTAATGTAGAAGCATCAACTCAAACCTTTTAGTGATAAAAGTATTAAAGTACCGGATTCAAAACTAAAGTGTTAAAGTAATTTACGTTAAAAAAAAATGCCACTAAAGAGAGAAGCCTAGACATCCCGTACTACAGGGGCCTGTAATGCACTATCTCCTCCCCCCAGACCTATTTCTACAGGACATTATTACTATAATCGTATAGTATGATGTTAATATTGAAAGAAAAATTGGGACTGACTGTTTCACCCACATATGTCTATTGAAAATGAACCATTTAGCGTAATGCAAATGTATTAAAGGTCCATATAGGTGCAATACTGAGCATCGACATGGGTTTCATGGAGCAGGAAATCTAATGTCTGGTTGCCTATAGGTATTGGTGCAAAAAGTCAACCTTCAGAGACATTATCAAGAAGCTTTTACTTGTTATTATTGGAATGTAAATAAACTTCCAAGCATAGCTACATGAATTGATGAGGGCAACAGATGTAAGATGACTAAACTGGACATGAAAATGAGTGAATTACCCTCGTATAACAATTACCCTTGTATGGTTGTCTAAGTACAGTAGACAGTGTTTTGAAAATGATTACTTAATCTTAGCAGTTGATCAAAAAATGGAAAATAGGAAAATAACAAATAATCCTAAAAATGCAAAGTTCTTCTACGTTTTGTTAAGTTTTTGTTGGGGCGTTTGGCAAACAATTTGGTGCAGTACTGCCTCCAACGACATTCAAAATCCCTCTGTTCAGGTAGTGTTATTCATCTATTTTTTAGTTTTTTATTGACAAGCCAGAACGAAAAACAAGATGAAATAAAATCGAAGTAATGAGATTATTTTCATAATGTAAGGAGTAGAAAGTATAGATACTTCTGTTAGCTGTGACATCATCCAGGGAAGACACACCACCCACTATTACCATCTAATGTAGAACAGATCACTAGATCAATGTGTGCTTCTGTGTTTTTTGTCTGTCTTGTTGTGTCTCTGCTCTGTCTTCTGTAACCCCCAGTCGGTCGAGGCAGATGACCGTTCATACTGAGCCTGGTTCTGGTTCTGCTGGAGGTTTTCCTTCCCGTTAATGGGGAGTTTTTCTTCCCACTGTCGCTTCATGCTTGCTCAGTATGAGGGATTGCAGCAAAGCCATGGACAATGCAGACGACTCTCCATGTGGCTCTACGCTTCTCCAGGAGTGAATGCTGCTTGTCGGGACTTTGATGCAATCAACTGGTTCCCTTATATAGGAACATTTTTGACCAATCTGTATAATATGATTGAATTTGACTTTGTAAAGTGCCTCGAGATGACATGTTTCATGAATTGGCGCTATATAAATAAAATTGAATTGAATTGAAAAAACTTCCATGAAAATGTAAGGAGTAGAAGATTTACTGCACTAAAGTATTTGTACTTAGTTACTTGACACGTCTGCCTGCATCCTTCCTTTAAATCAATGTGTATATTTTACATTGAAGACAAAGTGGAACTGTGTGCTTGTTTTCCCCAACCTGGTCAGTAAAGCTGATTCTTATTCTAAATGTATTGTGGACGTATGTCTGTGTAACACCTCTAATCTAGATGTATATATGAACAGGAGCTGATTGGTGGATGAAGTGCTAGAAGATGCGTTTTGTCATTTTATGCTCTGCATTGAATTTAAGCGCTTCTCCTAAATCTGAGTTCCTGTTTTGGTTTCTTCAGGCTCTGCTAAACAACTCCTACTTGTACAAGATGGCACATGGCAAAGACTTTGAAAGCAGAGGCATTGAAAGTAAGTCCGTTGTAAAAGCTTTTTTAAAGAGCTAAAAATGCCCTCGTGATTCCAGATCTCTCCATACAGGTTTAAACAGAAGTCAATGCTGTCTTTTCATTCTTATATTTATTATGAAAATGTCAGGGTAGGCTGTAGTGAAGTCATGCCTGTAGGGAGAACGGTCCTTTGAGACTATCTGTGGTTAGCTTGGAACAGGAACGGTAAGGATAAGTTTACCAAATATGGAGAAGACCTGGTGATGTTGAGAAGTTGAAGATGGAGGTAAAGCCAGTGAGAGCTGATCCACACTCCTCCCAGTACACTAACTGGGCCAGCAGCTTGGTGGGTTTTCACCTCCCTCACACGATGCTTGGGTTCAAAGAGGAGCTGGGAGAGGGTGGGTGATGTTTTGTCTAAAAAAGCACAATTAAGCTGTTTGGCTCCTTGTGCTAATGATATAGAGGTGCGTCTCTGTCAATTCAAACCTTATCAAAAGGTTGATTTCAGGATTTCAGTTCATAGAGCAATTAAAAAGTAAAAACTCATCTAAGGAGTTATATTTTCTAGTCATTCTGACAATTCTGGAAAATATGACTTTCAGCCACTTAAATCATGTTGTTTATCCAAAAATGTAAATATGACATATGAACAAGAAGAAAAAAAAGTTTTTGGATGCAGAAATGTGGGCCTATGGAAACTGTCCAAGAAGTGTGCAGTTTATGATATAGAAATGTCCTGTCAGATTGTGGCACTGGCTTTGGACCTTTTGAAACACAGTGAGGCACCACTAGCAGATCACTTGGCTCCGAAGTTTGCCCTTGACCTCAAGCAACTTGGGTTCTTCTCCAGATTTCCAGCTTCCAGAATTTATCTCAATAGAGGACTTGAAACCAAGTGGTTTAAGATGCTCTGAGGACTTATCAACAAGTACCTCCATCAGACGACTTGGTGCTATTGTTCCATAAAGATGGTTTTGCATCCGAGTGACTTGACTGTGAAGACCACTCAGGTCATCAGACATCTGCTTATTGTTCCCAGGACCACAACTAAACAGTGCTCTGAAGTGAACCCACTAAAAACCTGAGCTGTGCAGAAACTATGGGCTTCTCTAAATAAGAACTGAAGACATTGTTGCTTCCTGCAGATTCTGATCAGTCTCGCTGTTGGACTGTTGAGCGATAGAAGTGTGATATTTAAGAATCCATTTTAACATTTGTTTTTAAGGGTTAAAGGTTTTTGTTATTGTTTTCCCCTTGATTTGCTGTAAAATACTTTGGACTACCTACTGTATTAATAAAGCTTTAGAGCACGTGTCAAACTCAAGATCCGCGGGCCAAATCTGGCCCTCAGGGCCAAAAAAGGCACATCATGTTATAAAGTTGATTTTTTTTTTTTTTTTTTTTTTTTTACTGTGTAGTAATAGCACAAAGACAGAAAAGGCTTGAGCAAAACCACTCTAAAGCAAATTCCACCTTTCTATTTGTTATCTTTCTATCTGATGACTGTACGCTCCATACGACGTGCCGAGGTTTCACATCTAGCTGTCTTACATGAAAAGGCTACATTTCCAGTTTCTAATTAGATGGGCATTTGGGTACTGCCTGTTTTCTTTTTTTAATTCAGACATAAAAGAACGAAGCTGACTATAGTTTTACATTCATGCTCATTTGTCTTATTTTAACTTTTTAATGTTTTATAAAATGACTTGAACATAATTTTAACACCATGTAGGATTTCTTTTTGTTTGGTTTTTGCTTTTTTCCAACTAACACTTGGTTGATGTCTTTTTTTTTTAACCATCAGTTAGAAGAAACCTTTTGTAAAGTCTTTCCAGAAAATGGTACAGCAGAACTGGGGCTTCGCCTCTTGCACAATGTCAGGATGATGTGTGCTGACGCCTAAGACCTGTAATGGGCAGAAAGGCGCAGCAGTACCTCATCCTGGGTGTCTTTCGCAGTCTCTGGGATCTCATTAAACCTGGAGAAGATGATGGCTCAGAAGAGCGGGGCAGTGAAGGCGCTGACTGGAGGAATTGCGCATCTGTTCAAACAGAACAAAGTAAGCGTTTTGGATCTGGCTTCATGTTGCTTCGCTTGTCGTTTTAGACGCTGTGATATTTAGATATTTCTTTCTGCTGCGTGACGCGTCTCTGTTCAGGTAACCCATGTTAACGGTGTTGGCAAAATAAGCGGTAAAAACCAAGTCACCGCCACTGCAGCAGATGGCACCCAGCAAGTCATCAACACTAAGAACATCCTGATCGCTACAGGGTCAGAGGTCACCCCCTTTCCTGGTATCCAGGTACCATCTGATCTCTAATCCACTGTCATTTGTTCATAGCTGCAAGAAGCGCTGACATTTTGTCTAATTCTGTAGAAGAGGCATTCATTAATGTTTTTTTTTTCCTTTAGATTGACGAAGAGTCTATTGTTTCATCGACTGGAGCTCTGTCCCTAAACAAAGTGCCGGAGGAGCTGATTGTAATCGGAGCCGGCGTTATTGGAGTCGAGCTGGTGAGCAACAGTTCGTTTTAAGCATCACTCTGCGTCCACCTGAACCCGTCGGCAGCAGCAGCTTTCTCTGCCTCTCGTGGTTTAGCAGATGGAAAGGCCGGTTCAGCTCGTTTTCTCACGGTAACGTCCGCCCTGTTCGCAGGGGTCCGTGTGGGAGCGTCTGGGTTCTAAAGTGACGGCAGTGGAGTTCCTGGGCCACGTGGGCGGCATGGGCATCGACATGGAGATCTCCAAGAACTTCCAGCGCATCCTGCAGAAGCAGGGCCTCAAGTTCAAGCTAAGCACCAAAGTCATGGGCGCCACCAAGAGGCCCGATGGAAAGATCGATGTAGCGTGAGTTTGCAAAGAGAACAAAAACACCTTGATTGTTTTTTTCCGTAATCGGTGGCTGGCGTTGAATAGCTTGTAACTGAGGGTTTAATGTTACAGAGTCGAGGCAGCAACTGGTGGGAAGAACGAGACCCTGACTTGTGACGTGCTGCTGGTCTGCATCGGCAGACGGCCGTTCACCGGCAACTTGGGTCTGGAGACTGTTGGTATCGAGTTGGACAACAGAGGTCGTATACCCGTCAACAACCGCTTCCAGACGAAAGTACATGGGTATAACACTTGAGCTCGGAGCATATCTATCCATGCCCATCCATTGTCTGTAGCTGCTTGTTCCTACTCAGGGCAGTGGGGGAGCTGCAGCCCATCCCCAGGCAGGCGCTGTGATGGAGGACAAAAGCCTTTTGCTCACATGCATCATGTGTTTTGAGCTCACAAAATCAGTGACTCTAAATTGATGCTAAAATAATATTAGAACAGGCCTTTTCATCACATACCATCTTCTGCTGAAGTCACTCAGTGAATTCATTGTTCACTGGTGGGTTTTTATTCTGGGGAACATCTGTGTCCGGCTAACGGCCTCTATAAGAGACCAGGATGATGGCCTGGTCTCAGCACATCTGTTGCTGACTCACCAGGAGACGACCACAACCAGGCTGCTTTAATACCAAAGTCCTGACCAGAGCTTTCTGTTGCCAATAGAAAAACCTAAAGAAACGTAGAAAATGTTACAGCTCAGCACTCCATAGCTGTGGTTGTATGTAGTGTTTTAAATCGGTTTGATAAAGCATTGAGTGCTGACGCCCGAACATGTTATTAATGATAGTATTTCTGTTTTTACCCCCCTTTCTCCATCAGCATTTATGCAATTGGCGATGTGATCGCTGGCCCAATGTTGGCCCACAAGGCTGAGGATGAGGGCATCATCTGCGTGGAAGGCATGGCTGGAGGTGCCGTGCACATAGACTACAACTGCGTTCCCTCCGTCATCTACACGCACCCTGAGGTGGCCTGGGTGGGCAAAACGGAGGAGCAGCTTAAGCAGGAGGTGAGTCCGCCTCAGAGAGTTCAGCCTCATGGTTGGCTCAGTTCATTTTCAGCTGATCTAGAGGATACCAATTAAAGAAAAGTTTCTGAGCCACACGGGAGATATGCAGCTAAAGGTTCTGTAAACTGTAACGCACATGCTGACAACGGATCAGCTGATTATGAGTCTGGTTGCTGTCAGAGAGGATGGTGAAGGACAAGGATTTGGCTCAATTTTGGCCATCAGAGAAACATGCTGTGAAAACTGAGCCAGAATGTAGGGCTTTAGAATAAATGAAGAGTCATGTTTTAATTAATAATGTTATATCCTTTTAAATGTCATTTTCAGCTGTCTTCAGTTTAGTTGTATAAGGTTGGACAGCTGTGCTCCAGACCCACATTAGCTCCCTTTAACACTGAACTACTGCTGTTTCCAACATTAAACTTCAGGGATTCCCCCAGAAATGTGTGTAATCCTGGCGGTAGGTGTCATGGTGGGGTGCCCTGGTGTTTTCTAACACCAGAGGTGGACACGCGAGGAGCGATGTGGGATGGAGCTCAAAGGAGGGGTGCAGCCTATTTACCTGGTACCGAGGTGTGCATCAGAGGTTTTCTCCCAGACGGGAACTTTACTGACCGTTTTATGTCGTTTCAAACAAAAGCCTGGTGGAGGTAGCAATTAAAGCCTGGCGGCCCGCCAGGGGAAACTCTGGGATGCTGCAGGGAGTAGAAACTTGACATTGAAATGTCAAAGCTGGCATAATCTGATGCCTGATCTTTGTTAGGTTTGCAGATTTTAGCTTTAGCATGTTTTCAATTTGAATGCCCAGCATCATTTCACAATCTGCATCTCTCCCTGTTCTTTCCAGGGCGTCCCATACAAAGTTGGCAAGTTTCCTTTTGCCGCCAACAGCCGAGCAAAGACCAACGCAGACACTGATGGCCTAGTGAAGATTCTCAGTCACAAGGAGACGGATAGGTTGCTCGGAGCCCACATCGTTGGAACGGTAAGAGCTCACAACCATTCACATCAACAGCTGTGGACTTGACGCGTTGCTGCAGGCATCTGCTGGTAAACAACTAGTTGGTGAACCAGTTTTTCTGATTGTATTCACACCTGCCATGTTTGGTCCACTTCAAACGGACCAGAGTTCGTTTCCCCCTTGATCCGGACCTTTTGTGCAGGTGTGAATACACTCAAGCAAACCCCGGTCCGGACATAAAATGCAGACAGATGACCTGGAGGAGTGGGTCTCGGTTCGCTTCTCGGTCCAGAAGACAGTCAAAATCACCCTTTACTAGAAGGAGACACCACAGGCGGTCCTTGCTAAAGAAGCAATGACAATCGTAGAATGTGTCTTGGATTAGGAAAAAACCCAAGAAGTTCAACATTGTAATCTGATCACATGTTCATGTTTCACTGCAGGGAGCTGGAGAGATGATCAACGAAGCCGCGCTGGCCATGGAGTACGGTGCTTCCTGTGAGGACATCGCTCGGGTCTGCCACGCACATCCCGTACGTTCCCTGCTTCATCCAAACTTTATTCAGCAGTCCAAGGCTTTGTTTCGCCCTAGTAGCAGACACCCCGCAGCCATCCAGAGGAATAAGAGCAATAGTTTAGACATTATCCTCTAACTTTATGAAAATGATATGATCATAAATAGAACTAGATATAAAATTTCAAGCTTGACCAGGCCTAAGTTGGGTTCCTGGTCTGGAGCGGTCAGTATCATGTGGGTGACCCGTGTGGGGCGAGCTTGTATAGCTCATATTGCCAAAAGAGATGTTGGTTCAGTGGAGAGGTGTCAGAATACACAGGACCTCGCACTTTGCTGTGATGGAAATGATCACATCTGCGTGCCCATGCTCACCATGTCTACCTCCAGAAGAACGCACAGTGGGCACTAGGCCAGCAGCTGGGCTTCCGTACACAACCTTTTACTGATTATAAACTAAATTGCTCTGGACTGTATTAAAACGGGGATTGTACATTTATATAACTCTTTGATTATATATTTCTGTGTTAAAAAAAAAAAATGGATGTGTTCGTCTTGCATAGTGCCTTGAGATGACACTTGTGGACCTAGGGAGTTCGTCCTTTAACCAGCCAGTTGCATATAGCTGAGTGGTGAATGTTCTGGGTAGAGAGCATTTATATTATCACCCTTGCTTCAGAAATCAACATCCAAATAATAAAACAATTATAAAGCATGTGTAATTGAAATGAAGCATGCGTTCCTTCATTTGTTATCCCTACACGCTGTCTCTAATTGTTATAAAGGGGACATATTATGCTTTTTAATGCCTTTTCACATTGAAATCATTCAGTTGTGGTCTACATAAAGTGGAACAGCAATGCTTTGGTCTGAATTTCCATTGGATTTACACCCACATTCCCCCTCCCCCTGTTCTGAGGAGAGTCTGAGAGGAACTTGTTTTGGTGCTGTCTCTTTAAATCTAAAGGAGGCCCATCACACCCCATCCCCCTCTAGGTTGTTCCACTCCACCCCGATCGGACATTTTTGTAGTATGCTGGGGGACGGGGTAATGAATTATGTGGGTTAATGCATCCAACAACCAAATATTTTGACTTTATCCACTTGTAGCTTCAGCTTCCTTCAGCTTGGACTACGAAATCGCGCCGAGAAATAAAAATGGCTGATTAGCAAAATTAGTAAGCTGGAAGTCCATGACCCTATTTAGCAGGTCTTCAGCAAATTATTATTAATTATTATACAAACATGTAATTATTCAAAAGACGTAATAGAAATCAGACAAAAATTTAAACATCTTGAAAGATATGACCCAAACTGAATATAAATATATCCAGGACAGACTACATTGAAATATTCTGCACTGCTACAGACTCCAAGTACACAACAACATGTATTTAAGGGCTTAAAAAGTGGATATTTCCCATTTAAGGTTGCTAGTTGGCGGTTTTACATTTTACCCTTCTGCTTACTCTCCCTTCTCTGCTCTGCCGTTTTCTTGTAGACCGTGTCGGAGGCGTTTAGAGAAGCCAACCTGGCAGCGTCGTTTGGCAAAGCCATCAACTTTTGAGGTGGCTGTGGCACCAGCGTTGGACGTGGCGGCGGAGAAAAAGACGCTCAGTGTCGCCATCGTGACCTTGACCGATGTGAACCACCATTGATCCTGCGTCCATCGCAACAGGATCACTATAATTAGTTTCATGTTATTTAAGTGTTCCAAAAAGAATATTAAAAGGAGTTTTAATGGTAAACGAATGTCGACTTGAGTGAGACTTTGTTTTTTTCGCACATACTTTAAAGATCCCACGGGAGTTTTTTTTCCTCTCCCCATTTTTGGAACCGAGAGATGGATGGTATTTTGAGGTGACCATGTTCTCTTCTAACTGAAGGCAAGGATGTGTTTGTCTGACTTGTCTTTTCGTTTTTTACTGGGTGAAAGAGTTGTGAAAAGTCTAATCGGGAGCTAGCTAAGATTAGTAGCCTTTCTATCTGTATGACAGATATTTGCAAAAGAAGTCTCTGCTATGTTTGCACCCATACCCCTCATGTAAACATCACATTTCTACAAAATGTTATCTTCTCCACAGCTCTTGTATTGGTTTACTCATTTTAGGGTATCGAGGACTCAGTTTAAACAGTGAACTATGGCAGAGGCCTTTCCTGAATCAGTTGGTTGACTGTGATTGCGCTATTCATCCAAACCAATAAATAAAGTTCCATAAATAAATTTGTTTTTCTTTTTATTTAGGTTTATACAGGTTTTAAATTCAGCCAACTTGATACAATTTCTTCTAGAACAGGGATCACCAGCCTTTTTGAAATTGAGAGGTACTTCACTGGTACTGTGTCATACGAAGGGCTACCTGTACTGACCTTTGAACTAGAACAGTGCAAGCTCACCCTAACTTTATGTAATATAAATGTTTTTAATGCTTTTGTCATTTTTAAATCTATGTAAATACAAATATGATTGAAAAAGGAAGAGCAACTAAATTAAATAGCAATTTAAATGCAGCTCACTGGAGCGTTGTGGTAGTTTTAGAACAGACTTGAGGGCACCCCATGTGGTCCTTGGGGGCTGGGAGCAGGGGTCACCAACATGGTGCCCACGGGCACCATGTTGGTGACCCCTGCTCTAAAGTATCCCACCAGATCTAACCCAGAAAGGGGTTTTCTTTCCGTTACCCAAGTGTTTATGCTGCACATCGCCTTCATAGTTCCACCTGTGGACAATCTCTGATATGAGGTGTGTGCTGTATCGCTCTGGTCCCCAGCTGCTGGTACTGATCCTTTGGTATTTTTATTACTGGGAAGCAGAATAAACATTTTGTTGTATTTCCATTTTTAGAACGATAAAAATATATTGATATTTATGATAAACAGGATTTTCTTTCTGTCCGTCTGATCCCCTTGGCTCTCTTGACTGCTTCCTGTTTCAGTTACATGACTTACCAGTTGCAGAAGATCAGCCAAAATTAGTCAAACACAAATGTCTTTGAAGAGCGATTTTTCGAAGGGGGAAAAGGTCGAGTGATCAGCCAGAAGACCTTTGTCTGCTTTTAAAAGAAGCAGAGTGTTGTTTTCCTACAACAAATGACCCAGAAGATGTAAGGAAAGGGCTTCAGCACTGCTTTGTAAACATGCCTGGTATGAGGCCCCAGGGAAAATGATCTTGTCTGGTCCCTTCTGCCATTACCTGCCTTTCATATTATCTGGGGTTGACCATTTTTGCTTGTTTTCTAGTTGACCTTTGAGTCAAAAAATGTATTGAATTATCTTTATGGCAGAAAGTTTGCTTGCTATCAGTCATCTCGTTTATTAAGTAAAAACACTTAAGATAAAATGTGCATTTTATAGATTTTCAGTGCCGGGTTTTTCCCAATGATTTATTTAATCAAGATTTCCTCAGCACAGAACATTGTTAGTGTTTATTGCCCCCTGCTGGTCGGGAGCCCCAAAACATTCTTAAAGTTAGTTTTTTCTTCTTATTGGACCTGCAACAAATTCACCAGTGTTTTTATTTATTTATTTAAATGAGCAGATTTATCTGGTTTTGCTGCTGTTGCAGTGTCAGTTTAGGTGAAGACTATGGCTAAGTATTTTTAACATGGACAATTCAGAAGTTTGGACATGGCAACCCTTGAGGTAAGTTATATCATTTATCAGTAATTTACTGGATTTCCCTATTTATTTGTTATAGTCCTCAACATATTGGCCTTTTGTTATACTGTTTTACTGCAACTTATAACTTATTTATGTAACGCACTAAAAAGGGAGACGGAACATGTATTAAAATGTTTTAGAAGAAAAGCTGATAAAACATCTCAGCTTTTTTACAGTCATCAGTATGTTACATGCAACCTGTATCAACTACTTAGGAGAAAAGGAAAATATGTTGGGTGGTAAATCATTTCTGTTACAAATGACCAGATATTTTCTCTCTAGCACATACCTGAGGCCAGGAGAGGCTTGCATATGGCCCCCTCTAAAGTTTCTAAATTTTTTAAAAAAAAAGCTTAGCTGACTTTCCCTAAACTGTTCGTGTGAAGAGAGCTGTTTGTTTTGTCATTTCGCTGAAGCTGATCTTGTAGATGACACACACTCTCATTAAATAAGAAGTATTCCTGAAACTCCACCTGTGTTTGAACACGGCAGGGTTGGGCCGCGGTTGCTGCTTCAGGCTGAAGTAAACACACTCACCAAGCTGAAGATGAAGGACCTGAGCGGAGCAGGAAGACAGGTTCCCCAATAGTCTGGAGATATGAAGTAATACAGCCAAATACAGCATTTTGGACCAACTGACTCAGGTATTGTGCTGATGTTTTTTTTTCCAACTTTGTCTTTGTGTCCTTGTGTACCTTCTTCAGATGCTGTCAGCCCAGATATGCCTCTTGTTAATAAAAATAAACAACCCAAACCTCTAATATTGGTTGGTCTGCACATCTAATAAACCTAAAAAGCTGGTAAACTACACTTGTTTGCAAGTTCATTTAAGCAGAATCTTTTCTATTATTATAAGTTTGAATTAGTTAGTTCAAATATTTAAGTGCTCTTATAAACACCAATTTGTTAGTTTTGAAAACAAAATCACATTTTCTGTTATAAATTGAAATAAAATAAACATTTGAAATACATTTATTGCAATTTAATGAGATTTAAAACAGACCTTCAGATCTTCAGATATTTTCTCCCATTCTTTAAATCAAGAGAACCAAGACAGAAACCGTCTCTTAGGACCTCTCTGGGTTCAAAACACCAGTTTACACATCCTGCATTCAATGCAACACCATCTTTATCACTTGAATAAAGGTGGGAAACACAACATAACATGCATAACATGCATGGTTTCTGGACTGTGAGTACTGCACAGAGAACTAACATTTTAAACCAAGCATGGATCAGTGAAACCTCAGGACTCATCCTGCTCAAAGTCCAGTGTGCAGTGGTTTAAAGGGATTTCTTATTTATTTATTTATTTGGGATAATACCTTAAATATTACAATGTTATCATTCATAGTCAATTAAAGTGGAATAAATAAGGAACAGAAATAAATTAAAACATAATTTCACCCATAAGTGACAAAGAGGTGGGGAAGGTTCTCCAGTTCTATAATACAAGTACTGCTCCTAAAATTAAGATATTGTGAAAACAGGTCCATATTTCTTGTCACTCATTTCAGAAAGTGAAACTCAGATATTATAAAGATTCATTACACATAGAGTGAAATATTTCAAACTTTTGTTTCTTGTCATTGCAACAATGTCATGATAATAGCTTATAGATAAAACCCAATATTTGAATATTGATAAAAGGGAAACACTGGAAACTCATGGATTCACACCCCGGTCAGCTAATTAACTTCAAACAGCTGCGGAGGTTTCCTGATGCTCTAAATGGTCTCAGTCTGGGTCAGAGGGCGACACCATCATGGGGAAGACCGCTGACTGGAATATATTTTATCAAATATCCATATATATTTTCTCCCTCCCAGACGTAGAAAAGCTGGTTCATGCCTTTGTCTCCTCCAGACTGGACTATTGCAACGCACTCCTCATTGGGATCCCTAGAAAGAGTCTGCAGAGGCTTCAGTACATTCAAAACTCTGCAGCTAGGATCCTGATGAGAGTGCGGAAATATGAGCACATTATCCCCGTCCTCCATTCATTACACTGGCTTCCCATCTCCACCAGGATTGAGTACAAGGTTTCCCTCCTCACACATCAATGCATCCATGGACTTGCCCCCGCCTACCTCAAAGAACTTATCAACCCACAGAAGACAACCCGCTCCCTTCGCTCCACTCACTCAAACCTCCTCCACATTCCCAGAACCAGACTCAGGACAATGGGAGATCGGGCATTTTGTGCTGCTGCCCCGAATCTGTGGAATGCCCTCCCTGACACCTTGAGGGCACCTCAATCCACTGAGTCTTTTAAAAAAGGCCTTAAAACATTTCTTTTTAGCAAAGCTTTTGGTCCCCTTTAGATCTTTTTTTTTTTTTCTCTCTTCTAAAAAAGCTTTTTTAATTTTTTTATGCTTTTTTTCATTTTTACCTGTAGCACTTGGAGATCTTTTGATGGAAAGTGCAGTATAAATTAAATGTATTATTAGTATTATTATTATTATATATTTATAGACAGGTGGAAGGAAAAACTTTGTTAAGAAAAGAAGCATCAACAACATGGATACATGCAGCCTTGAGAGGATTTTTCAAGCAAACTCCATTGAAGAACCAGGGGGAGCTTCACAAGGAGTGGACTGACTTCACAAGAGCTACTCCACAAAGACGAATCCTAGCCATGGGCTACAAATGTCACATTGCTGGTGTCAAGCCGCTCCTGAACCAGAAACTGGACTGTTGCTCAGTGATCCAAAGTCCTGTTTTCAGATGAAAGTCATTTTTGGATTTTATTTGGAGAGCAACATTACTTGAGGTCTAGTGTGAAGTCTCCAGTCAATGATGGTTCGGGACGTTATGTCAGCTGCTGGTTCTGGTCCACTGGGTTTTCTGAAGTCCACAGTAAATGCAACCGTCTAGCAGCACATTCTAGTGCTCTTCATGGTTCCCTCTGCAGACAAGCTTCATGGAGATGCTGGTTTTATTTTCCAGCAGGACTTGGCACCAGCCCACATCGAGTATTATCAAGAGGAAGATGAGAGACACCAGAACCAACAAGGCCCACTTTTTATCAGCCAACCTTGGTAGTTTTAAAAGATGAGATATGAGAGATGAAACAATAGAATAAATAATGTGAGACTTTTCAAAGCTCAGCACCACTGTATACAGAATTTAATTTGTCAAACAGCTGAAAACCCACTTGGATAAATGTTTTAAATTTGTCAGTCTGTGTTGCATGGAAATTATTGGGCTTTCCACAATAATACTGTTTTCACATTCCTGGAGTAATTTTATATTACAATATTTTATACTGACCACAGTAGGTTTAATAAACACCAAATAAAAAAAGGAAAAACAAATGCTTAAAGCCCCAGTGTGTAAGATTTACTCCCATCTAGTGGTGTGCTAAATGAATTACAATCTCTGGTGCCTCGTTGTTAAGTGCATGATAAATAACTTCTACGGAAGCCGCGGAGTCTCATAAATGTGACAATGTCAATATCCTGCACGAGTTCAAAATTCACTGTTATATTGAATTAAGTTACCTGTCCAGCAGAAAGACTGAAACCTCCACATCCGTTTTGAAGCACCGCTTTCCTTATCTTGGTTACTTTATCTTCCCTCTCACTGGGCAAATAGTATGAATGTTCCTCCACTTCAACAGAAAACGGCAAATAGAATGATGTACGGTCGTCTTCTCTTGTTTTATAGTCCACTGACAACGCGTCCTCATATAGGAGACAGATAGGGAAAACGCGTATGGCAAAGAAGCTTGTCCCCTTTCAGCTACTGACGCAACATGGCGTCTTCCATTAGGTGCACCACCGTTTATGTATTTATAAACTACTAATTCTAAGCTATGAGAACGCTCTCATTTTTGATTGTTATTAGATTTTGGCTGAATATGTATTTATAAAAGCAATACTTGATTTTTGCTAATTAAAAGCCAAATTGGTTACATACTGTCCCTTTAAAAATAAACCAGAAAGGCCATCAGAGAGAAAAATCAACTGATCAACTGATCAATAAATCATGACTGGTCTGAGATGTCTTTTTTTATTTGAAAGGGTTAAAACCATTAAAATCTGCAACTGAACAAAAGCAGCTGCAGATTATTTTTGATTAGCTGACATTTTGGCAGGGTTTTTTCTGTTCTTTTTTTGTGTGTTTTGTTTTTAACAAGGCGTGTATGTAACTTGCTTCCTGAGGGGAAGACATCATGTTATTGATGGTCTTTTCAACATGCCACCCTGCATCATGGAGGCCAGCAGAAGTCGCCTTGGCCTCCATGATGCAAGGTGTCAGGGCAACAGGTGTACAGTGGTTGAGGACTGATGGATGAGTTTACCTAAGGACTGGAACAATGCAGGAGGCCTTCTGCTACACTGGAACCTGCTCTAGAGTCAGGCTGAAGGTTAAAGAGGTGCTGGAGAATCCCAAATAGCTGCTCTGCACGCGCCTCCAGGACTCTGGGGCTGTCATTTGGACCTAGAGCCTTATTCCGGTTCCATCTCTCCAACTGCCTCATCGCCTGACTTTTAGAGACAGACATGTGGGAGCGGGAGACAAAAGGGGATCCAGCATTAGAGCCACACAATATAACGCAGCTTTATAGTTGTTGAAACAATGCTGTGCGTAATATGCATATCGCGAAGAACATCTTGAAATTCAGTAATGTTAGATAGTTATAATTAAAAGTACAATGCATTCAGAGTCCGTGCCTGTAATATAGTTGGTGACACTTAATACAGCATAAAAAGAGCTAGTAAAGGGGTAAAGTCATGAAGAAATTACGCTTAAATCGTTCTAACCCTTATATTATGTTACGGGTCAATTTGACCCATTTCAGTTTTTGTGTTTATCAAAGTGCTGGTTATCCTTTATTTTTCTTCATGAAATTCTGTGACTTTTCCTTATCTGGGGTCATGAACTTGTGTGTAAAATCTGGTCACTTTCATGTGTAGTGGAGTGTCTGTGCAGAGTATGTATACAAAGATGATGTGGGTCATTTTGACCCGGACACTTTAATGTGAGTAAGTAGCCGTTCAGATCCAAAATAAAAACATCTCTTTGATGTACTTTACTTATTTTGATTGCCTCTGAGACCCAGACCCAGGTGTGTGAAGGGAACTTTCTCACACTAGTCCTTGTCACTGCTCTGACGTCATCTTTATGACAAACTCACCAAAAATGAGCTCCTGTAGGATTACAGGTGAGGAGGCTTTATCACAAATTTTGAACTGGGATAGTGATGTAGAGGAAGAGGTTTCTGAGACAGAGGATCTTTCTGAATCAGAAGACAATGTTATTGTTGATCCAGATGATCAATTTTCCTATGATGAGGAGGATTCATAGGACGGGTCTGCCATTGTCCCCCAACAGATGAAAACCCAGGAATGCGGCAATCATCTTCCAGAGAGGTGACATGGACATCTAAGGACGGTAATATAAAATGGTCAGCATCACCACACCAGAGTCGAGGCAGACTGTCATCAGCTAATGTGATAAAAATGACTCCTGGTCCTACAAGATTTGCCATCACACGAATTGATGAGATTCAGTCAGCATTTCAGCTCTTCATATCCCCACCAATAGAAAGGATTATACTGGAAATGATCAACTTGGAGGGGAGACGTGTGTTTCAAGAGAAATGGAAGATGTCTCTGGAGACACATGATATCTCGTGTGATCCGCTTTGACAACCGCGTTACAAGAGCTGGTCGACGTGAAAGAGACAAACTAGCTGCAATCAGAGATGTGTGGGATAAATGGGTTGAAATTTTACCTTTGTTGTACAATCCTGGTCCCTATGTTTCTGTAGATGAGCGTCTGGTTCCATTCAGGGGGCGCTGTCTTTTCCGACAGTACATGCCCAACAAGCCTACCAAGTACGACATCAAAATATGGGCAGCCTGTGATGCAAAATCCAACAATGCATGGAATATGCAAGTATATACTGGAAAGCTACCTGGAGGAAAAGCTGAGAAGAATCAGGGGATGCGTGTGGTGCTGGAGATGAGTGAAGGGCTGCAAGGTCATAACATCACTTGTGACAACCTCTTTACGTCCTACCGCCTTGGAGAAGAACTTCATAAAAGAAAGCTGACCATGTTGGGAACAGTAAGAAGAAATAAGCCGGAACTTCCCAGTGAAATTCTGAAGATGCAAGGCAGACCTCAGCATTCCTCAGTCTTTGCTTTCACTGAAAAAGCGACAGTTGTTTCATACTGCCCAAAGAAAAACAAGAATGTTCTTGTTATGTGTACAATGCACGCTGATGCATCTCTGAGCACTACAGAGGACTTGAAGCCACAAATGATCCTGGATTATAACTCCACCAAAGGAGGAGTTGACAATCTGGACAAAGTCACAGCCACATACAGCTGCCAGCGCAAGACTGCCCGTTGGCCTTTGGGGATTTTCTACAACAGTGTGGACGTGTTTGCATACAATGCTTATGTCCTGTGGACTGAAATCAACCAGCAATGGAATGCCGGCAAATTGTATCGCCGTCGGCTTTTCCTGGAAGAACTCGGCAAAGCACTTGTCACTCCCAAGATGCAGACTCGAGCCAGGCCAGCTCGATCCCCAGCAGCAGCTATGATTGAAAAGGTCAAGCTCAGGTCACCCAACCAACATCAAGTGGAGACAGGTGAAAAGAAGAGGAAAAGATGCCAGGTCTGTCCCTCCAGAGAGGACAGTAAAACAAGTACCTCTTGTGTGAAATGTATGAATTACATCTGCAGAAAGCACACAGTAACATTCTGCCCATCATGTGGAGAACTTTGAAATTGTTGAATGTTCAAAATCTTAGTAAATAGTGCATGTTAAAGGTAAAGTTTAAAAGAAATGTTTTTGTGAAGAGGGAATAACTTAAACAGAATAGTTCTTAAATAAAGTGTTGGAATTAAAAATGTATTGTTTGTCACTTGAGTAAATGTTTAAGTAATCTAAAATATATTGGTTATTGGTTTAACTTGTTTTCTTGACTGTTTTGCATGCATTTACACAGTGCGGGTCAAAATGACCCGCAGCATAATCAATGTAAATTCTTTTCAACATAATTGCCAAAACATCAGCCAGAAGCAAATATTTCAATAAAACCCTGTTGAGCTGGTACATTTTATTATCGTTTTCCAGTAGCTGGATTAAATACTCATTACCTGGGGGACTATGTTTGCTGTGAACCCAAAGGAGAAGGACTGTAAAACTGTTTAATTAATTATCTATTAATGGCAAGCAGGGCCACCTTAACCTGCTGGTAGGCCCTGGGGCCAAGGGGTCTGGAAGGCCCTCCCATAAAAACCTTCCCCATTTACCGCATCACAAACTGTGATGATGGCAGCAAACTCTCAGTGTCATAATTTAAACGATTTAATAAACCAACCTATAAACCATAAACTGCAAAGAAAACCATAAACAGTTTAAAGTAGAAGCTTTTTCTCCATGTACCCTGAGATCTATTGACAAGATTACATGCACGTGCAAAGATATGTACATTTGAGCAGCACAGCTACAGTGACATGGCCTGAATGGCAGGTATCACATTTTTTTACAGCACTAGCGGCCCTTTTATCAAAAGTAGGCTGACAGGAAAAGGGGGGCTGAGAGAGGGGGAAGAAATGTGGCAAAGAACCGCAGACCGGAGTCAAACCTGGGTCACCCCAGGGACTTCGGCCTCTGTCCATGGGCTGTGTGTGCTACCCCTGTGCCACCAATGCATCCACTAGTCCATTTTTTACAAGATATGCAGTATATTCATGGTGAAGAAACAAACTAATGCATATTCTTCTTAAATCATTGCTCAACTAAAACTTTAAAAAACCTAAACAGGGAGCTGGAAATCAATAAATATAACACCATCTTACCTTTATAGAAATGCTTTTTCCTTAGTTTTCTTTATACTTTAAATCCAAACCACGAAGGATGCATTTTTAGTTGCCATCAATTGCAGGTTCCTCCTGACTCTTACTCGCTGCATGCTTGATGACGGTCAATTTGTGCCTTTATTTTGACACAATCCTGGTGTTGTGTGAAATTCAGTTCGGAAATAATCTGTTCTCCTGCAGTCAGGAGACCACAGTTGTAAAGCTGGAGAGGCTGATTCTACAGCAGATTAATTAATGAAGTAACATCATGTCGTCCACTCATCATACACAACTATTCAGCTATTTGTTTACATTTGAAGCTCTTCCTTACTAAAGCTGCACAAGGGAACAGAATATTTCAACCTGCCTTTTGTCACACTCTGAGGGCTGGGTGCAGGCTGGGCTCTCTCTCTCTCTCCTCCTCTGCAGGGCGTGACAGGCAGGTGCTCTCCATCAACACTGATTGCTGCCCTACTTAAGGAGCAGCTTTCCAGCAGGAGGGTGTCAGTTCTTACTCGCTTCCAGCGTGGTACATGTCCAACCAAGTATTTTTCCTGAGTGTTCTTTCCGAGTCTTGCCTAACCTAGTTTTTACTCCTTGCTTTCATCCGGAACCCTGGAATCCCGAGCTACCGCACTTCCGAGTCAGACCTCCCCGTGCCAAGAACAGAAACCCAGACATCGCTCCTGCCTTAGTCCTCCTGCTGTGCTCACCTGCCTGTCCACCCTCCAGCACCACAGAACCCAGAGAGAGCTCACAAGACCTGCACCTCTACCTGGACCCCGGACATCACCCTCCCCGGACAAGGACCCAGCCTGGAACCCATGGAACCCGGACAGACTGACCAGACAGAACCACTACCGAGCCGACCACCATTTCTTTCAATAAACGTTCTAAACCGAACACCCGTCTCCGTGGTTGCCCTCCTTCTGAGTCTCAATCCATAACCATGACACCATTTGTCTCTTTGAAAAGATCTGTTCTCCCTAGATCTAGAAGAGATACCAATCAGATCATGTTTAACTTATTGTTTTTTTTTCTCCCACTAATTTCAACTATTTCCATAAATTTGGAAACTATACTATATTTTTCTAGTGATCTGCGATAGACTGGCGACCTGTCCAGGAGGTACCTGGACAGGTCGCCAGAGGTACAGTGACAGCTGGAGATAGGCACCAGCACCCCTCGCAACCCCAACAGGGATAAGCATGATGGAAGATGGATGAATGGATGGATATTTAGTGATGTGTTAAAGTTTACATTAGAAAAGAGGTTTTAAAAATATAAGGTGGAAAACTGATCTTTTCAGGAAGCTGTAATCGTGTCCAGTGATTGAGCTTCCAGCGGTTTGTATCAGTAATAAAAAGTGTTAGCAAGACTGACTGTTGGGTTAAACTATAGTTCAAGTGAACACAACTGAAGTTGGAGAAGGCTGGGGCTTATATCGGCACAAAAAAGACCTAAAAACTGTGCCAAAAATGAGAACACGTTTGATTTTTATTTCTTTTATTGGGAACCGCAGGTTCAATGATAAAATAACCTTGACATCTGCGGGCTGAAGAATCCGCCTGTCGGGCTGATGTTATTTTTGTTAAAGGGGAAGTCCGGTCAACAAGGAAAAATCAGGGTATCATTAGCTATAACTAAAACTAATACGTTCGTGGTTATTTAATGAATTTATCTTTAATCAATAAGAAAATAAAAACATAAATTGTCGTCTGAATCACTGTGTATGGGGGCTGACATTACTGCCCATATTTGGGCAGTAAGGGGCGTTTGACATCACATCCTGCGACGTAGAAAAGCGGAAGCGGCGACAGCATTTCTCTCCGCTTTTCATGCAAAGTCAATAGGAGCCGTTCTACACAGCTGCGATCATCAATAATTATTTCGGATTTCCAGAGGACTTCACCGCTGACATTCCCAAGAGCTATTGCTGAAGCAACAATGCCCACGTGCATGGCCATCGGATGTTCCAACACAACTGGTAAAAGTGGAAAAAACATAGCTTATTTTAACTTCCTGATTCATGAGCCACCGGGCTCGGCACTGGATTGCCAACTTGAAGAGCGGATTTGCCATCTAACTTCTGGCCAGAGAGAAAACACGTCATATGCAGTGACCATCTCGAAGAAGAATGTTTTGAACATGACATGAGGGCGAGGATTTTCAGTAAGTTATTTTTAAATTTTCAATTTTTAATTTAGAAGTTACGGGGATGGTTACCGACCAGAGGGGCGGAGGGATACCATGTTGTATCCCTCCGCCCCAGCATGTGCTGGAATGCTTTTATATTTTAATACTTATACAATAATGACCACCTGCCCTATTTGCTAGGGGGCAAATATATAACTTAAGTCACTTCAGCGCGATCTCTCCTCCGCTGTGTGTGTGTGTGTGTGTGCGCGCTCTGCTGCAGCGCCGGCAAAGCCGTGCTCCGCCCAGCATGTGCTGGAATGCTTTTATATTTTATTATTTATACAATAATGACCACCTGCCCTATTTACTAGGGGGCAAATATATAACTTAAGTCACTTCAGCGCGATCTCTCCTCCGCTGTGTGTGTGTGCGCGCGCTCCGCTGCAGCGCCGGCAAAGCCGTGCTGCGCGGAGCGCGCGCGCACACACACACACACACACGCGCGTGTATATATATATACTGTAGGACCCGACTGAGTTTGCAATGGAAATAGGTACGCTGGACTCCGTCAAAAGTCCGGTTTCTGTCAAGAAACTCTTCTAAAACATCCATATCGCTATCAGATGATGATGACTCCACAGAACTCTCATCACTGTCACTAAATACTTCATCACTCTCTGCTTCGTACAGAGCACCAGTCGTCGCCATCTTGGAAAATAGTGCGCTGTGACAAACAGCATTGAAACTTGCTCAACAGCGAGTCCGCCGAGTGACGTCAAAAAATGGGAGGTGACAGTACTATTCTTGACCAAGATGGATTCCTCCACATAAACATGATTAAATGAGAATTATTCTTAATTAAAAAAACGTATAATTTTTTGCACAGTATGTAGTAGTTTTATATTTAAAGTACTTTCAGCAGTTTGAATTCTGATTTTGACCGGACTTCTCCTTTAATAAAGCCATAATGCTGCAGGGCACATCAGCCTATGTTTATTCAATCTCAATGTAATTCCCATCTTAACACGGTAAAGGGCTTTGAAATGCTGGACTTATCCAGGTCTTTGATTCCTCCTACAGATCTTCTTTTCTGTAATTCTGTGAAATAGAAGATTTATTTCAGTGCAGTGATGCCTGAAAGCCTTTTCAGTAGACTAGACTAGGTCAGAATAGTGACGTGTTTGGTTGTTGAGCACAGAAACTGAAGAAACAGATTGTTGTTATTAACACATCTTTAATGTGTGATCCAAAACAGTTCTTGCTTTATTTATTAATGATTTATTACTGATTGATTGATTGGTGAGTTAATATTGTTTCTAGGCCCGTGTTCATTTGATGACTAGGGAGATAAGTATAGTCTTTTTCTTGTATCCTTTGTGACATTTGTATGGTCTTTTTGGGAAAACTTCTTTAACACCCTCTTGCATATTAAGAGAGAGAGAGAAAGAGAGAGAGAGAGAGAGAGCTGTCTTCCACCCCTGAACTAATAATCCCAAAGCATCACAAGTTAAAAAGATTTTGTAACAGAACCACCTGTGAGTGATGTGTTTAGTAAATGAAAGTCAGACTCAAACTGAGTTTTGTCATTTACTTTTTTAGGCTTTTCAGCATAAATGGCCTTTTAATGGCAGTGTTTTACTGAGACGTTTTCTGTTTTATTTTGCTGACTACTCTCTGACAAAAGACTGAAACTGGGTGTAAATGCAGGAAGGAGATGTTTCCTCCCTCTGATTAAAAGGCTTAGACTCCACTTCACTTCAGCAGTAAAATGTCCCTTCCTTCCTCTTCAGTCCCACTCTAGCACAACTTGCTCTGAAGCAGTTGTCTGGGCAGAATAAAGATGTTGACTTATCTGTGAAGCCTACACACAAGTGAGTACAACTTTAAATTACCCTTTTTGTGGCGAAAAGGGTTTGTGTTTTGACGGATTTACTGCTTAGTTTCCAAGAGATGTCATTAGCTGCAGGAATAGAAACTAAGAATATAGTAGCAAAAAAGCTAGATTTTAGCTTCCACTAAAAATAAATTAGTCTTAAAATGAAGAGAACATGGTGCAGCATATACAAACCCTTGTTTTCAAAATGTTTTCCAGTCTAATATCACTAACATGATCTCTGTTGTTGTCAGATAGTCTAGTCAAATATGGCAAATAACCGAGATGGAGTAGTGGAATAACAGAAAACCAACTCATGCTGCTGATCCTGGGTAACAGAATTATTATTTAATTAGAGAGGACATTTTGGGAGAAAACAGGGCTCAAATTTGTGGCCCTAATTACCTTCGCTGTTATCAATGTTACTAGTATGAAACCTTTATTTCACATGGTGAAATGTTTGAGAATTAGCTAACTTCTAAGGATGAAGGCAGTAAATATTGTACCTCCTGCTTAGGGTGCATTGCTTTCTTAATATCTAAGTAAAACGGTCCTATTGATCTGATGTCTCGTCAGGTTTCATGGCTTAAGATTTTAAGCTGTATTGAGGTTACTTGTAACATTTTTATAAACATTGTCCTTCTTAAATTACTGAAAACAAAACTCTAAAGATTTCTTTCAAATATTATATATGACAATTAACTACTCTGGGGTTTATATGTGCCTCTCCGAGAATCTGAATCAGCTTTATTTGTCTATTAATGTGTGCACAATCAAGGAATTTGACTTTGGCCACGGCGCTCACAGCGTGCAGACATTAGGTACCACTGCGGTCATCAGATTGACAGCCTGGGGGAGGAAACTGTCTCTGTGGCTGCTGTTTTTTTCAAATAGTGCTCTGGAGCACCGACATGGAGGTAAAAGTCTAAACAGGTTGTGTGCAGGGTGTGTAGGGTCTGCAGAGATGTTAGCTGCCCTTCTCCTGACCCTAGACTTGTACACGTCCTGAATGTCGGGAAGGACGGCGCTGATGATCCTCTCTGCAGACCTGGTTGTTTGTTGTAATTAAAGGATAAAAACAGGATCTACGTATTAAAAATTAAGATTTGCGCATTGAAACTAGTTTCAAACCTTTTGACCAATTATAACAGAAGGCTGGCTATATGAAAAAAATGTTAAAGCATTGTGATGAAGGCTTTTAACAGTGGATGAATCAGACAAGAGGTTAAAGTGCTGCTAGTTGTTTATTTAGGGTGGAGGCCTATGGGTGGAATTCCAACCATGCATGTTGTTTATCTATAGGTGCTGAACCGCCTGTAGCTCCTGCAGGTTAAGCACCAAGGCAGACTTCATTGTGTTTACTGGGAGCAGAGCACACAGGTGTATCTAAAAAAATCTGAATATTGCATAAAAGTGCACTATTCAGAAAGTGAAATGGTTATTTTATTGTGATTCATTACACATAGAGTAAAATATTTCAACCTTTTATTTCTTGTAAATTTGCTGCTTATGACTTACAGGTAAGTAAAATCAGAATATTACATTAGACCAATCAAAAAAGGATGTTTTAACCACAAATGTCAGGCTTCTGAAAAATATGTCCAACCCAGTCTCACTGAAAAACATGTAATATCCATGTTGGTCCACAAGGGAAACGTAGTATTGTCACAATTTGGCTCCTCAATACGTTTCAGTCCTACGTTTTATTTGGCCTGTTCATTTACATTGGCTTGCAGCCAGTTCACATTACCATCAAGTTTCCCCCAGCGAAAAATTAACATGGCTGCCGCTGTGCAGGTATAATAGAAGCTTAGATTGCTGTGATAGCTGCCTTCAGGTCATCTGCCTTGGTGGGTCTGGTGTCTCTCATCTTCCTCTTGACAAAATCGCAGTGATTTTCTGTGGGGTTTACTTCAGGGTAGTTTGCTGGCCATTCAAGAACAGGAACACCATTGTCACTGAAGCTTTTGCTACCTCTGGCAATGTGGGCAGGTGCCAAGTCCTGCTAGAAAATAAAACCAGCATTTCCTTATAGTTTGTGTGCAGAAGGAACCATGAGCTCTAGAATGTCCTGCTAAATGGCTGCATTGACTGTGGACTTCAGAAAACCCAGTGGACCAACACCAGCAAATGACATGTTACCCCAAACCATCACTGACTGTGGAAATGTCACACTGGACTTCAAGCATTGTGGATTCTGTGCCTCTCCACTCTACCTCAAGTTATTCTGAAAGGGGCAAACTGACCTGAGTGTGTGTACACAACCCACGTCAGTGAGACCTATTTTCACTTTGAGTGACTAGATGAAATTGAAGCAAAATTGTCTCTGCTCCCGATACAACCTTTCAATTAGAAACATCAAAAGAGCTCAAAATTGTTATTTAATCAATAGGGTTTCAACCGTAATTAGAACATGGTACAAATCCATCCTGGGCGCCCGGAAGGCAAACGAACTTGAACAACACTGCTTTGTTTGCTATTTTATGTTGTTCAGAAAAGAAGGAAGTACTTCTTCTTCTGCCTTTTTTAGGGAAATTTAATAACTGCGCAAGTCAGAGTGGTTCTATTCTGAATAAAGCCAGATGCATATACACACATTATGATCGGATTATTTGATTGTTGCTCATATAAATGGTACAATCGATTATTATTTGTTTTTTAGTCTGAACAAATTTCAATCCAATCATGAAAGTTTGTGCATATAAACATAGCTGTGTCAGGAGTGACTCGACACAAGGCATGCAACATTTGTAGTCCATCTCTAGCCCATGTTGTCTGTGTGGTAGCTTTTGAGGCACTGATTCCAGCCTTGGTCCACTCCTTGTAAAACTCCCACAAACTCTTCAATGGATTTGGCTTAATATTCCTCTAAAAGATGCAGTTCTCCCTGTTGCTGGTGCATCAGTCCTATCACATTTCTTCTTTCCACTCAATTTTCTGTTAATATCTTGGACACAGAACTCTGTGAACAAGCAGTTTCTTCAGCAATGGCTTACTCTCATTGTTAAGGGTGTTGATGACTGTCTTCTGGACATCTGTCCAGTTTGCAGTCTTATCCATGATTGTGTCGCCATCTGACCCAAATTGTGAGACCGTTTAACTGTTTCTATTCATACATTAAGAAAATCCTTAAAGCTTCTTAAGTGTCTGATCGGACCTTTGTGACACTTCCACTAAAATAGAAAGTAGCAGAGTAAAGGAAACGCACAGCAAAGGCGGTGTGTGTGTGCATGTGAGTTATTGTATTGTAATCATGTGTGTGAGCATGTGTGTGAGCGCGTGTGTGTGTGTGCTAGTGTAAGTGTGTGAATTGTGACCGATACACTACCGTTCAAAAGTTAGGGGTCACCCAAACAATTTTGTGTTTTCCATGAAAACTCACCATTATTCACCACCATACGTTGTGCAATGAATAGAAAATAGAGTCAAGACATTGACAAGGTTAGAAATAATGATTTGTATTTGAAATAAGATTTTTTTTTACATCAAACTTTCTTTGCCACTCTGCCGTGAAGCCCAGAATCCTGCAGCCGCCTCTTCACTGTAGATGTTGACACTGGTGTTTTGCGGGTACTATTTAATGAAGAGGCCAGTTGGGGACCTGTGAGGCGTCTGTTTCTCAAACTAGAGACTCTAATGTACTTATCTTCTTGCTCAGTTGTGCAACGCGGCCTCCTACTTCTTTTTGTACTCTGGTTAGAGCCTGTTTGTGCTGTCCTCTGAAGGGAATAGTACACACCGTTGTAGGAAATCTTCAATTTCTTAGCAATTTCTCATGGAATAGCCTTCATTTCTAAGAACAAGAATAGACTGTCGAGTTTCAGATGAAAGTTCTCTTTTTCTGGCCATTTCGAGCATTTAATTGACCCCACAAATGTGATGCTCCAGAAACTCAATCTGCTCAAAGGAAGGTCAGTTTTGTAGCTTCTGTAAACGAGCTAAACTGTTTTCAGATGTGTGAACATGATTGCACAAGGGTTTTCTAATCATCAATTAGCCTTCTGAACCAATGAGCAAACACATTGTACCATTAGAACACTGGAGTGATAGTTGCTGGAAATGGGCCTCTATACACCTATGTAGATATTGCACCAAAAACCATACATTTGCAGCTAGAATAGTCATTTACCACATTAGCAATGTATAGAGTGTATTTCTTTAAAGTTAAGACTAGTTTAAAGTTATCTTCAAAAATAAGGACATTTCAATGTGACCCCAAACATTTGAACGGTAGTGTAGCCCTCGCAAGTGTAGCCCTCGCAACTAATGTCATTGATAGTGATGGAATGTCATCAGGCAGTTCAGTAGCACTCTGTTCCAGGTCACAGATGTCACAGAGCATCTTGTTTACATAACATCCAGAAAATATTCAGCCTTTCAAGGCCAACGCGTGGAGGCCAGATTCTGACAATGGCCTTTCTTTTCGAGCAGGCAGACTCTTGTTTTTCTGTCTGCCTTAAAGCCTCACTGGTACATCTCAAAAGAAAATTCCAAATAGCCAAATTTGTGGTCATTCTGCTAAAGCCGAGATTCCAACTTCTCCGAGATCTATTCCATCTCGCCAGGGAGTTCAGGAAGCGCAGCTGGCCTGCAGTTCTGCTTACACAGCATTTTGGGCTGAGTGTTAGTAGCACGACATATCCCTCACATAGCTCAGGCAGCCTTGATATGGGCCAAAACAGTTATAAACGTTTTTAGAATTTCTCGATACTCCAGGTAACCGTCAGTTCCAAAGGGGAATGAATAAAATGTCTCGCTGGGACACAAGGGCTCTCCTTCACCCAGTCCTCTTATTGAGAAAATGTTATCAGTTGTGTGGAGAGTCCAGCTGACCGGATCCATAATTTACAATTTGGAGGATATGTACAAAACAGGCTCCGAAAAGATTGAGAGAAGGAAAAGCAGAACTTTATGGCCCATCTTTAAGAATTCACTGAGGGAGCACATTGCACAAGTGTATGCAAAGTAATTTTATTAACTGAGGCTTTCCATTTACAGGTAAGAAGTTAATATGTTAGCTCTGGTTAGGTAGCAGGGCCATGCCTCAGCCGCACCTCTCATTAACCAGACATTTACTAATCGCCAGCTCACCCATCCATCACAGTTTGTCACATTGTTTTGACCCAACTCTGCCTTACCATCTTCTGGGGATTTCTTTACCCTCATCTCTTCCTTCATGTTATCTCATTACCCTCATCTACTGTTCTCTATTTCTTGACATGCACACAGTCCTTTAAGGGGTAGGTTCTCAGAGCTTAAATAGGGGCCATACAATTTTGTTGAAGACTAGATGGTTGTTAATGGTTTTCTCTTTTTGTTATGCCCAATGTCTCCATTCTTGGTTATGCCTTTCTGTGTACTCGCTCACCTGGCTGTGGTTGGATGAGTTCCTCTCCTTTTCCTTGTTTGTCTCCTTCTAATGTATTCCATCTCTTCTTTTGCCCTCCAGTACAACAGCAAGGAACTTCTTGGTATAATAGTCGAGTCATACCCTTGCCCTGAGTCTTTCTGCATGGAGTTTGCATGTTCTCCCCGTGGGTTCTCTCCAGGTACCCCAAAAACACATCCAAAAACATGACTGTTAGGTTAATTGGCCTCTCTAAATACTCCTTAGGTGTGTGCGTGAATGGTTGTTTGCCCTGTTTGTCTCTGAGTTGCTGTCAAGAATCAGAAACAGAGGACCCTGAATTCAGCCAGACAAGCAAAGGTTGAAATAAAAAGGTGATTTATTAACAGAGCAAAAATAGGCAGAAAACGAAAAAGGGCATCAAGCCAAAAAGCTAGGAGGCAGTGTCCAAAAAACTCTAACAGTTCACAGCCAACAACCTAAAATAAGCTGGTCAGGAGTCAGGCTGGTCTAATAACAAAAAGAGCAGAACAGGTCAAATAATCCAGGCAAAAAATAACAAAATCAGGTTGGAGGCAAAAACTTACAGAATCAGGTTGGGTTACAGGCAGACAGGCAAAACAGAAAACTGGCAGGATCAGAGTTACCCCAGGCAGGGAAAAACACAATGATCGGGCAGAGTGCAAGGGACAGAGGCAGGTATAAGTAGGGGAGTGAGCAGGTGAACAGAATGAGACTAATTACCAGACTAAGTGGAGCTGATCAGGGAAGTGGCTGGAAGTGGAACTGAACTGACTGAATAACTGGCATGTGAAAACAGGTTAAACTAAAACAGTTCAAGAACCAATCTAGAACACAAAATAAATGACAAGACCAAACCTAAGATGGAACCAAGACTGAAACAGGACACAAGCTAAAATAGAAAACAAGAACCCAAAAACAGAAACTAAACTAAGGCAGCAACTCAAACTATGACAGTTGCCCGCGATAGACTGGCGACCTGTCCAGGGTGTACCCGGCCTCTTGCCCATTGACAGCTGGAGATAGGCACCAGCACCCCTCGCGACCCCAATACAATAGGGATAAGCAAACATCCATTAGAAAATGGATGGATGGATGGAAATTGAAACCACTGTACCCTAACATTCCAACAGACAAACCCTGAGTAAAGAAAGTCCAGTGGTTAAGACAGCTGAATCTGAATCTCTTCCCTGGCATTGTGCTGGATGTGATTTGTCCTTTGACCCATGAAGGCATCGCAGATTTGTAGGTTTTTACCAGCCCCTGAAAAAGGCTGCTGGTCTGCCTTACAGCAACCTGAAGGCAATGCTAAAAGTCCGTAGGTCAGCAGAGTTTCAACTGCATAGTAAAAAAAAAAAAAAAAAAAAAGAGTTAAAGACAAGTTTAGCTCCTCAGTGTTTCTTCAGGCTTAATTGCTGATGCTGGGCCGTTGTTATGGCTGAGGGGATATTCCCCAGATCAGATCCTCAGCTATAGTCGGGTCAAGATATTTAAAACTGGAGACTCTCTCCACATCTTCATTTCCTATGATGAGTTTGGTATATTCTTTAATTTTATTCACAATTAATTCCCTTGTTTTAAGAGCACGTTCCCTGCTGTGTACAATCTCATTATTATTCTCGATAAGGGCGAGCAATGTCATGTCATCTGCAAACTTTTTTTTATATGATTTGATCGTGTGGAGGTGACACAACGGTGTGTTGAGACACAAATTGTACATTTTGGTTTGGAGTTTGTCTGAGAAAACTGTTTTTAAAGCTGAAGTGACATCCACAAAAAGCACCCAGGTATAGGCATTTGTATCTTTTTCATGTTCTAACAGTAAAAGCTATGCAATGACAACTGCATCTTCGGTCGATTTATTTTTCCTGTAAGCAAAGTGACACTGATATTATGTGGTTGGCATGATCATTTTTATCTGTTTGCTGATCAGCGTCTCAAACTTTAGCAGGAATGGCAGTGAGTGGAACAGACACAAAGTTGCTAATGAACTGGATGTTTTTATGCTTGGGATCAGGAACAAATATTGACCTTTTGAGCCATGCTGGGACCCCATTCATTGATGTGCCTAGATATGCTTCTGCCGGGCTCCTTACTCGTATCTGCAGTCCTCTCTGATGGGTGGGCAGAAGCCACCTCTGGTGTTGTGGAGTCCAGCCAGTTTCAGTAAAGACCCAGGTGCAGCAGCTGTTTTTATGCTGCAGTTTTACCAACCTTAGATAAACTTCATTCATCATTATTTAAATCAACCAGACTCTTAGAAGGAAGATGGAGGGCAGCGGAGACTTGAACAAGTTAGTTTACAGCCTTGTTCACACGCCCACCTGCTTCCCTCTCCTACGCCTCAGAGAAGATGCATCTCCTCCATTCGTTTGCTGCTTTATGTATCAAGGTGCCTTAAATGGCTACTTTAAATGGTATCAAAATGTCCGCTGGAAGGGATATTGCCTGCTCTTAGCAGTTCATATTGGCTGTGCTGATGGATCTCAAATTAAGCACTGTGAGATAACATTTAATACCTGTAATAATAAGAGGAACCACGCAAATTGCAGGAGCTGCAATCTGCTGTAACAATCTTCACTATCATCTTACTTCTGCTTTCTGTATGTAAGCAACTTTAAAATCTGGTGGAAGACAGATTATTCATAGAATGTCCCAAAAAGTGAAATCCTAGATTTGCTGCTTCTTGTTTTTACCACTTTCAAACTTTTTTTTTTTTACTAAGGAGAGTGGACCAAACTATAACTTCAATATTTTGATGACACGAAAAGGAAATTGTTTTCATTTTTTTGATGACACAAAAATGAAAATGGTAACTTTATAATAAGGTACACAAAATTGTAAAGTTTTAGCATACAAATTATTGTTGTTACCTTCTTTCTTCATGTGTGAAGCAGCAATACTGGATAAAAGCAAATTCTCAGATGGACATTTTCTTAACTCTCTTGCTTTTAGACCTCTTCAGAATGCCTACAATCCACCAACCACCAAGATTTTCAAATCTGACACCTAAGGCATCAGAATCATGGGGTTTAATGAAAGCTGCTGGATCACCAAATTTGATAGTCACCAATCAACCCGTCCACATCATCTCCACTGTGTCCGCCCACACTAATGGCTCTGTTGATCCAGCCACCGGCTTCTTTGAAGACCTGCTGATGCACATTCACTGTAAGTCACTTTCACTGTCTTCTTCTGCTGTTACTGGCTCCTTGCAGAAAAAATCTATGCAACTGTACTAGTGTCACAACAATTGCATAAAATAGTATAACATTAGCTTTGTAGGTGCAAAGAGAGTGTTTTATTCTGTTTGCTGTGTGGAGTCTAAATCATTCTGGTAATGGCAATCCTGGGTAGTTAAGCAGAAAGCCACTGGACCTCTTTCTGTTCAAATTGCACAGGCTGATCAAATGAACCATCCTAAATGCTGGAGTAGGAGGCAACCAGACTTCTTCTCTTGTTTCTTCAAGACATTTCAGCTCTAATCCAAAAGCCGTCTTCAGTTCTTCACATGCTTGCAAGTAACAGGTTCATAAATCATAGTTGGAACAATTACACCATTACGTTTACTAATGGAGGCTGTCTATTCGGCTCAATGTTTGGGTAGCCGTTGCTTGACAATCCCAACATGTCCCTAACGATGTAATGAGTAGTTTTGGTGATGCGTCCCAATTTGGGATTTGCTTTAAAACCGCATGGGGAGGCAAATCAGGGTAGCAGAATAGGTGTTAGAAAGGTCAAATCGGTGTTTGGGTGATTTATTTTGGGACAACACACACAATAAAAGTCTCAGACAGAGGCTGATTCATCCCAGGGATAAAAGACCAAAACACAAGCTCAGTGTTATGGTATATGCACGGCAGTTAGTGCAGCGAAGGTCAAGAATTAATGGTTCATGTATATCTCAAGGACAAGAGACAACAATGTTCACATTTCAACCATGTATCCTAATTGCCCCATTAGTGACCTCAATTTAGACAATTTATAGGCCTGTTACTTCCAACCATGTTCAGAACTGAAGAAGGTCTTTTAAATGAGGGGTAAGACAGAAAGTCTTGTTTCCTCCTACCAAATCATTTAGGATGGCTTAGTCTGTGTTTTTTTTAACGGTGTAATGTGTGTAATGATTTAAAGGGCTGGCGTGGTTCAGGAAATCACCACCATAGTGAAAGAAAACATTTCTCTCGTTGCCTGATATGCAAGATCATTATTCTGAATCTAACAGAAATGTATCTGTTGTTGTATAGGAAAGCAGCTGTTCAATGGATTCCAGGGACAAGCTAAAAAAAAACAAATTTCAAATCAGTCTTGAGCAATGCACTGGGGATCCTTATTGGACCAGTGAAGCTGATTTATAAAGGGGCTATAAAGGGAAATACAGTCAACAAAAGATGGCTAAATTATATTGTAATAGGTTATAAAAGGATTAATACAGTTTTAAATCACAGGTGGTACAGCTGCTTAAAGGAGCAATGAGCAAAATTTCATTATTTTAGATAGAAATAAAAAATAGCTTTTTGAAGATCTTTTTAGATGGTCTGTGGTTAAACATCACACCAAGGAAGTTTTTATATATCACCCAGTATGGGATCATTATTTTAAACTGATAATAGGACAATCTTTTGATGATAAAATTAAATGGATCATTTATAAACAGTCACCATATCAGACTGTGGTGCCTGAATCAGTGGATGGATTCAGATGGTTGCTCAACCATTGACTGATCTGGAGGGTTCTCTGCTAAAGTTTTAGCTACCTTTCAATCCTTTGGTCTTTATTTCAACACCCTGAATGTTCTTGAATGTACTGAAAAAGAAACACATTACAGATCCCTTCTAACTGTTTTCCCATTTTATGTTCTGCAGTGCCGCGATGGGCGATCTTCACCATCTTTGGAGCCGGTGGCCTGATTCTACTGGTTTGCTGCCTGTGTATTTGCATCAAATGTTGCTGCAAAAGGAAGAAGAGACAGCAAAAGGATCAGCAGATCCTTTTGAAGGGGCTAAATGGAAGAACAGCCACAGCTCTGGTAAGACAGAGTCTTCAGCATGTTCATGTGCAATACTAATCAGGACTAACAGTTAATACAGGTCAAGTAAACATTTGACATACACTTATCTGGGATGAATGGCATATTGAATCTGGGTTTCAATGACGTGTGAATCTCACTAGAATGACATAACTTGATATCAAAACTTGTTTTAAAGTGTAACCTTGATAGCTTGTCTAGTCTCTGGAGTTGCATGAAAAGGCCGGCTACAGTTACACATCTAATGTCTTCATTTCTATCCCAGAGGCAGGACAGCATACACAGAACCACAGCACTGTCCCGACCCTCAGATGTGACTATTTTGTCAGTTTCTTAACTTTACCGCAGCAAGAGGCTGAATAGGGAAGGTTTGAGGAGGTTTTCTGGACACTGTTCACCATGAGCTTGATATTTATAGTTTGCACCACACCGGCGGGTTGACAAAAAGGTCCACCCTCCCATTTCCTACCAGCAGAGTTTGGGGAGTGTGTGGTGGTGGCGCTGTGGAGATATCAGATCCAGTTCCGCAGCTGATTTTAAGAAAAGGCTTTCTCACAGAGGAAGGTGAACAGCAAGACACAGGCATGTTGTCTGAGAAACGAGTATTTGCTTGATAGCCCTAAAGAATCTGGGCAACAGATATTATATTTTTTGGACCAAGATTTGGGTCCAATTTTTCATTTTATGTACGCTTGCTCATGAACATGAGTTGAACTTCCATTTTTAGGTCAGAAGCCTTTTCAAACCTTGGCAGGAAAATGCATAACATTTGGACAGATGTCCTTGTCTCATATTTAGGTGCAAATGTTTATTAGAATAATTACATATTCAGCTGCAGACCCTAGTGTGTGCTCTATGGGATCATGTTATTACTGCAGAAGACAATTTCTGAAGCAACATAGTGTTGTGCAATTATACACTGTTTTAAAGTTATTTAATGTTTAATAAATAACTGTCTGTTAGGTATTGTCCGGTGGATATCAGCTCTAAAGCTGATATCAGGACAATAGTTTAAAGGGATGATTCGAGCTCTAGCGATCTTTTAACAGCAAACTCTGCACACACATAAAATAAGTAGTGACAACTTCTCTTCAAGTTCAAGAATTTATTAACAGAAATAAAATGAACATCCAGAGAACATTACTATATAATGCTGTTTATCTGAATTAACACTATATTTAAATCAACAAATTCTCTCTACTAGGCTATTGAGACTTAACTAAACTACTAAGCAAAATGAAGATAAAAAGAAGCTAAGCTAAGGAACTATTTACATGCAAAAGAAACAACAGAGAAAATAAAAGTGGTGAATGATTCTGAATTATTCTGATGATGATGATGATGGTCAGACCATCATCATCATCATCATCAGAATAATTCAGTGAATCCTGGTTCACTGCAGATCTGAGTTGGAACATGGAAATGGGGTTAAATTAGCTTAACTAATTTAGAACAACATTTGGTATGTGTTTCAACCCATTCATAACGCAAACCCTGAGATAAGCAAAACGTTATTTGACAAAATAACATTTAAAGAAGGATTTTCTCAGTAACAATCTGTAAACTTTAGGAACGCTTGATTTTATTAATGCGATTATACCTCCGGGAGGCTAGGGGTTGCTGTAGCAATCGTTCGCTAAAATCGGTTACTTCTAAAGTTATACAAAACGCCTTTAAATCGACATTAAGATTCCGTATTAATGCTGTAATAACGCTCATGGCACTATCGAACAATGATGAAGCGAAACGAACAAGCCTTATGCTTGGAACGAGCCTTTTTCGTGCCTAGTTCAGGGAAGCTAATAGGGTAGTTCACGCGTGACGTCAGTGCTACATCCGGGTCACGGTGGTTGGCAAAAACAGTGCTGTTCTCGTCTACTACATGACAAAACGGGTGATTTAGAGCATACTTTTAGTTAGTTTATTTTTGGAATCTAAACAATGCCTACGACTTGTTGTGCTCCCGGTTGCACACAGAGGCATTCCAAATCGTTGGATGTACGTTTCTGTCGTTTACCGAAGGAGGAAGGACGAAGAAAGAAATGGATATTTTCAATGAAAAGAGCACAGGCAGACACTCCCAATGGACTGGGGGAGCCATCATACTACGACAGAATTTGCAGTCTACACTTCATCTCCGGTAAATACAACTTAATTCTGCTCTAGTCATTGTTCTACTTAAATAGCGGCGGAGGGGAGGTGGCGATCGCTATACGGGGCGGAGAAGCGGCTGCTGCTGCTGTAGCAGCCGCTTCTCCGGCTGTCTGGAGCAGCAGCAGGCTGCTGCTGCTCCAGACAGCGGCTCCATTACGCCCCCGTTCACAGGCGCTAGTACTTCTGTGTTTACGCTGCAATGTCGCCGACACCCCACCCATTTTAACAAGACAAAAATACCTAAATAATCCGTAGTGAACAATGTTTTTTTTAACCTACCAGGCGGGTAACACAAACATCAATATCCCAACAATGTATAAAACCCTTGTGGAGATAACGTTTGTTATAACCATAAGGGAAAAAAAAACACTTGAAAAACATCGGCAATGACACGGTATCAAAATGCTAGCGGGAGCTACTCGGTAGCTCCCTGTGTTTTAAAAACACAATGTAACTGCGTCACATTAAACTTTCCAAACCATTTCTTTCCCTGTGGTTTCTCTGCCAAACCTGTCGGTGCCTCGTGTGAGTTCGGTTCAATTTGGGCACCCAAGGAAGAGCAGTGGTCCAGGGAAAACGTTGGTCATTGCAGCAGCAGACATGCGGCTCTGCGGCTAGCCGAAACGTGGTCGTAACAGGGTAGGCCGGTCCGGCGTCCTGCATGCAGTCTCTGAGCTCTCAGCTTGTCTGGTGAGGGAAGGCGACCGATCCGCCTTCTCACGTCCGCTTTCCTGCAACAGCTGACAAAAATAAACAAAGCTGTTTCAGCATTCTTTACTTCGCGGCTGGTTGCGCAGAAGTCAGAGTGCAACTTAGCGTTGATCTGGTCGGTGAATCTCCGAACTCAGTCGGGTCCTCAGCTCCGCAGAGGTCGAGTTTCTCCCCATTGCTGTCCCAGCAGGAACTGAGTCTCAGAGAGGCACATTTTTACTCAGCTTGTGGGTCTTTCGGGCTCCATGAGGCCCCATGCCTGGATGGCTTGTCCAGGGCGAACTCTCTCCTTGAGAGTCCCGGAAAGGAGTGGAGTCTGAGTCCCATGTGGCTCGCAGGGGCGGCTGGCCCCAGGCCCCTCTCCTTGAGAGCCTCAGGCAGAAGTAGTCAGTGAAGGGAGGAGTGGTCTGCTCTCATGGCAGGGCACCCTGCTGAGAGAGGCTGTCTCTGCCTGAATGTGTGAAATTCCTCTGCTCCCAATCCATTTTGTTTCCTCCCCCATGTCACATGTTGCGAATTCGATCTGACTTAATTTTTCTCATCATGGCTTTAACATCATGGCACAACAATTGGCTGGATTCATACTCCAAAGGTTATGAAATGTATTGTCCACAACATGTTCACTTTAAATAAACACAGTTGAAAACTGAATGAATACACATAAATATATATTGTCTGATACTCATGGAACCCTTCGGAATAAATAATGCTAATAAAGGCCTTAGAAGGTTAGAAGAAGATGTTCAAACAGAATGCAGCTGTTCATTTTTATACCGGCAAAATAGCTGAAGATGATCAATGTTAATAGAATGTAAAAATGAACGAGGACACCCTCAAATGCATTGCATTTGTTGTAGTAAACAGTCTGTCGAGTGTGGTGGTTGAAGTGGTGCCAAAGTCAGACAAGACATTGGGCATGTCATGGTGGTGAGAAGATTTAATTAGAGAAGGACATGTGACCATCAGACAAATGGCTCGTTACACAGCCTCTGCAGCACTGACTGACTGCATGCAGATGGAGTAATTCAACCATTTGTTTCATTTAGGTTGGACCACCGAAGAAATCTAAAAATTTCAGCAAAGTAGCTTTCAAAAACTAGCCTTTGGCACGCCTGGTCTAAACTAAAATTCACAGGGAACACAAGAAATAACCAAGAAACTCAACACAAGGGAATGAACCAATGTGACCTTAATGACAACAATAAGCAACTCTAAATGATCCAAACGCAAATTTAAATGAGGACCAAAGATAAGAGTCATGACACGAATGTCCTTAATAAATCACAAAGATACTTAGACATGATAAATTATCATAAAAAAATCTTTTAGATCTGTCAAAGAATAAAATATTCTAAAGGAGTGATTCATTTCAATGTTTGATGTGGATTGCACCGTAATAACAGAGTTTCTTAACTTCTCACCACAGCAGCGCATGCATCTAGTTTTTCTGATCTCTGATCACCTCCTCATTCTGGGGCTTCTGGGTTCAACTCCCACAGACTGCCACTCTGGGTCCCCGAGCAAGACCCTTAACCTCAGATTGCTCCACAGGTGCCGCACAATGGCAGCACACTGCTCCCCAAGGGGATGGGTTAAATGCAAAGAACAAATTTCATGGGAGTGTATGTTGCAATGACAATAAAGATTATTATTATTATTATCACCATAATCATCACTATTATTATCCATCCATCCATCCATTTTCTGTCCCTTGTTGGGGTCGCGAGGGGTGCTGGTTCCTATCTCCAGCTGTTAATGAAACAGTGCTACCCACTGCGCCACTGTGCAGCCCCCTATTATTATTATTATTAATAATAACCACTCAGCAGTCTCTCCACCGAGCACCACCTGCTGGTGAAATGTAATATCTGCCAACATGCAGCTCATTAGCCCTAAAGTTACCCAGCTCCTTTTTGTCTGCAAAGGCTCTACCAGAGCTGTGGTGTAAATATCTTGACCTTGCCCTGTTCACCCCCAGGTGTTAAAAGCTTGCTTCAGGTTAGAAGTGTCCGGTATTTATTTCTACAGTTCTGATCAGTAGAAAAATAGCACCCAGCCTGTTAAAAAACATGTCCTTGTGCCACATGCTCTCACGAACACCCAAATGGTTGAACCAGATATCAATTATTAGCAACCGAGAGTGAGCACTGAAGTCTCTCAAAATAAAATCAGAGCATCTACCTGTATTAAACCATTAATGCAGGCAAACTTGAACATGTAGTAGGACTGATGGAGGGTTATCGATAATATCTGCAGGCTTAATTGTAGACTATGATGGAGTATAAAACGTCTTCCTAGAACATTTTGGTAGAACGTGACTCTTCCTCTCCACTCAATAACTGCAAAACCACCCCTGTCATAAAGTCACTGAGTATACCTATTATATTTATCGCACCCTCAGAGTATCTGATCACATGTTCTTAGCTGATGTTCTTCCTGTTCTCCTCTGACAGGTTCAGCCAGATACGGGGGATGGTGACTACGGTTCAACCAAACAATATAGAGGAAAGCTGCTCTACTCCTTGGAGTACAATGCCACTTTGTCTGAGGTACTTAAATTCATGGAGGCTTTAAGTGAAGCATCCATTCTTCTCTCAGAACTGTCCTTTACAGTCTACTTTATAAAACTGTAACTGTGCCCTTATTTCATGTCATGGGATATCCTACTAGCAGCTCTGTTACCATCACTGCATGACCTGTACTGTCCAATAAATGGTCATGGAGCAATTGCTTTGTACCTTGTAAACCATAGCAGTGCTAAACGTCAGCTCATTCATCTTCTGTTGTGTTGTTTTGCAGCTTACAGTGGGGATCAAACAAGCTGACAGTTTGAAGGCAATGGACTTGGGAAGGAGCTCTGATCCTTATGTAAAAGTCTACATCCTCCCTGAAAAGTCCAAAGTTTTTGAGACTAAAGTGTTTAAAAACACATTGAACCCCTTCTTCAATGAGCAGTTCACCTTCCAGGTAAAGGGTTCTTGTTAAATGTTTGTTCAGTGTCATGGGAAAAAGCAATGCATGCAACAGGAAAACTAAGATTCTGGCGGGAATAGCGTTTAACCTCATAAGATTTTGCTCGGGATCAGATTGTCGCAATATCTGATCCCAAGCAAAATCTTATGAGCTCAAACGCTGTTCCCACCAGAATCCAAGAGTTGAAAATACCTCTGCATTTTTAAGACTGATACATGTGGAACAAAGAGTCAGAAAGGCCTATCAATAAAATCATGAGAACAGCTGCACCGGTCCATGTCAGGAAATAATTTAGGTCTTAATAATGGAAACAGTTTTATCAGTATCACTTTGGCCCAAACAATTTGATGTAGACACATCCTCATATCTTTGTTTTACTATCCTAAAGATTTAAATAAAACTGGCTTATGGAATGAAACAATCTGAGATCACAGAGAAAGGGCTATGATCTTGATATTTGGCTTCATATAACCCTCTGTGTGACTGCAGGAAAGCGATATACCTGACCCTGCAAGGAGCCCAGCTGCAGATATATTAAATGACAAAGACATTATCGCAGAGCTGACCAATTCAATTTATTACAGTTCAGTTTAGGGCAAGGCAAGGCAAGGCAAGGCAAATTTATTTATATAGCACAATTCAGTACATGGACAATGCAAAGTGCTTTACATGATTAAAATATAGCAAATTAAAACAGAATAAAAGCAAGTAAGAATAAAATGTAGATAGAAATTAGAGCAAAAAAGTGGTGATTCAGTTAACTAGAACAGTTGAAGGCAATCCTAAACAAATGTGTTTTTAATCTTGATTTAAAGGAACTTTGGGGTAATGGGGAAGTCAGAACATCTGGGAATCCGCTGGCTGGTGCTTATCTCCAGCAGTCATTGGGTGAGAGGTGGCTGGGGTACACCGTGGACAGGTTGCCAGTCCATTACTGGAACATTATGCTGCAACCTTCTGTTTTCACAATGTACCCAACAATGACCTTCTGTATTTCTGCTGGATTTAATTCTCCTCCAGATAGTTTAATTCCTCTAACACTTGAGGTGGGATTTCTTTTAATAAATTTGTCTGCAAGTGTTGAGTTTGCCTCTAGGTTTTCACTACTGCTGTTGCCGATGGGAGATCATCTGGTTGGACTTGTTAAACATCCACAAGCACTGCTTGTTGTTCAAAACAGCATCAGTAAGTTAGGCTGGCAATAGTAGTTCATCTGTTTCTAGGTGTATTGAGATAAAGAGTTGAATTTGATATCCTAATCATTAGAAGATTTAACATTAGGTGATGCTTAGATTGCTTTGTGTTAGTTAAAAATGCACACCCATGTTCCCTATTTTAATCAAATTAATATTTTTGCAGCTGTCTAAGTCCACCCTTCAGAAGTCCACAGCAGTAATGAAGGTGTTTGACTTCAATCGTTTCACCAAGCATGAGATCATCGGTGAGCTCAGAGTTCATCTCTGCAATATTGACTGGAACCATGTCATCGAGGAGTGGCAAGACCTGGCAACACCCGCAAAGTTTGAGGTTTCAATTTCATACTTTCTTTTTCAAAAAATTCTATGGGTGCCATTAAGGGAAAAGTAGAAGGGTCCACAGAGAGCATAATTTCATTGTGCATTAAACTGATCGGTTTCTTCTGTACCATTAACCCCAAACATTCGCCCCAAAACACTTAAAAACCTGTAAAACGCATATTGGAATTACATAGGTGTTAATCAAAAGAAGTTAAACTGGTGGCCATTTTGGCTCAGTGGTGTTATTTAACTTTCAAATGGTGATGTTCTGAAAGTTAACTTATGTACGTCTGGACCCTCAATGGACCAGCGGACCCTTAATTAGTTGAAGTAAGAAGTTCCTGGATTCAGCGTTGGTAAATGGACTGAACTTGTATAACATTGTTGTAGTTATACCAACCTCCTGACACGCTTCTGTACTACAAGTGACATTTACAAAGCTGGACTGATGCTCATACATTGATTTGCTTATTTGTGTAACGATCAGAGGGAAAGGACCCAGAATTCAGCCAGACCAGCAGAGGTTTCTTAAAAAATAAGCTTTTTAATCACAGAAGAACAGGGGACAAATCCAAACATGCTGTCAAAACAAAAAGATGACACAAAAAATACACAAACGAGCAGGGCAGACAAGGCAGGAACAGACCGGACAGAATGGCTCAGGTTTCTGGAGAAACAGGGGGTCAAAAATCCAAAAAGCAAACCAACATACAGAAATTTGCAGGAGGAGACTCACCCATACTCAACAGGACAACCTGGCACTGATGTCTGGTCTCAGCAGTTTATATGGAGGTGGAATCAGGTGAAACCGGTGAGATGTGATTGCAGCAGGGGTGGAGTTAGGCAGGTGTGCAGAGTAAGTAATTAGACCAGACATCAGTGCTGAGGCTCAAAACAAGAACAGATAACAAAACCCCAAACCAAAACTAAGAAACTTCAGAAGACATAACAAAATAAACTACAACAGTAAACACTAATCTAAACAAGAAACCAGACAAGACAGAACTCAAAACAGCCAGATAATAAAAGACAGGAGGGAGAAGGAAAAACTAACATAAACCATAACAGAACTCAGAATATTACATTTTGTGGATATTCTGGGATCAAGGGCTTTGCCCAAAGGGCACATCGAGTGGTAAATTCGAAATGAGTTCCTAACCATTTGATTACCAGAAGACTACCTCTTCTTTTGGCCGCAACCCCTCAGTGTGGAGTTTTCAGGTCCTCTCTCCATATGTTTACGTATTTTCCATACCATACCAATCCATACCATACCAACTTTATTTATAAAGAGTTTTAAAACAACCACAGCTGAAACAATGTGGTGCAATGTGGTGCAAGTTTATGGCCTTCTGATTTCAGGGGAGATAGATCTGGTAATCGTCAGCATAGAAGTACAATGCAACTCCATGCCTTGTAAGAATGGAACGTAGAGGCAATAAATACAGGGGAAATAGTAGCGCCCCTACAAGTGAGCCCTGTTTGACACCATATAACAGAAGAGGACAGCATGTTTCTGAGTCTAAAATTTTGACACAAAAACATCAATCAGCCAGATAAGATCTAAACCAATCAAATGCTGTGCTTTCTGGATACACTAATTTCCACACAGTCCAGAGACGAGCATGTTGGTATAATTGCTAATCTTAAATTTACATAAGGTGGTTAGAAAAGCTATGAAGTATATTTAGAGGAATTCTTCTGTCTTAAAATTGCTCAGACATCAAATATTTGCATGTTAAGTGATTTCATAGTAAGTAAATACTTGGCCAATCACTGAAAAGTAGTGTGTTCAGTCAAAACTCCACTCTAGTCCACTCAGTTTGATCCTGCTGTTGAGTAGGGCTGGAGAAACCCACGCTAGCCCTGGAAAAAAAACTGCTCCTGAAACACTCGCAAGCAGGCAGAGCCGAGCGGCGAGGCAGTAGAACTGGGCCTTAAGACCACTGAGTGGCAGTGAGAATAAATCTGCTGAGTGAAAAACAGATTTAAATCTTTAAATTACTGGTAGTGCTTGGCAGGTACACCAATATACAGAAGCTATTAGTCCTCATTGAAGCTACTTGGGGTTTGATTCTTGACCTTGGGAGCTGACTTTCTCCTGCATGTCTTCCCTCATTCTCTCTATCACTGTAAATAAAGGCCAATTGTGTCTGATGGATGATTGGTCAGCCCACTCCCCTTTGCTAATCCTTGGTCACCCCTAGAACAGAACAAAACGGTTTGGGATAATAGAACATTCATATAATCTTCAATCAATTTGCTTCTTTTTCTTTTGTGGCTATAAAGGTTGACTTAGATGATTGGGAACTATAATCATTGTGCTAACAACTGACATGATTGACAGTCAATTTAATCAGTAGAAATGAGTGATGTAGTCATCTAGGCACAGCTGAAAACACTGTCTGGGTACAATCTAGACACCGTGTTTATAATTTTCTATTTATTGATTTTGTTGTTTTAATTTCCACTGTTTTGGAAGGAATGTTCCTGACTTAAGTTAAAACGTAAAAGTAGTATCAATTTACATAGAAAAAGTTTGGCTGATAGCTGTTTAAAAATATTTTGAAATTAACACAGCATTTGTAGTTCAAAGATAGGCGCATTGTAAAAAAAAAAAAGTGTCACAACTTCACCTACAGCTGTGACAAAAACGCACCTCACATTTATGTGTCTGCTGTAAAACATATTCTTTATGTCCGTCTGTGTCATTCATTCATTCATTCATTCAGTCATTCATTCATCCAGATTGTCGCTCACTGAGGCCAGATACTCTTTTGGCTTTATCTGGATGTAATGTTTAATGCTTAACATACTTTCAGCAACCACTTTATTAAAAATAAGTGTGACGTCAGCACACATTCAGTGCTTCAGTGTGACATTTTTTGTTGCAGGAAGAAAGCTTAGGGGAGATCTGCTTCTCTCTGTGCTATTTTCCAACAATCAGCAAGCTCACTGTGGCCATCCTGGAGGCCAAAAACCTAAAGAGCATGGACTTAGGAGGAAGCTCAGGTAAGACTAAAATAAGACTATCTATAAGAATGTGGGATGATTTAGGGCAGACTATGCTTTTGTTCCCTAAAGTACTTTAAAATACTTTTTGGAACTCGTTTACAAAACAACAATAAAAAACTAGTAGTACAATGGCAATTTACAGATTAAATCAGTCAATTACAAATCTAACTTTACTTCTCAGCAATCTAGCTACTTTTTCTACATTCATACTATGGGTTAGTAATCGACTGTTAGCAAATCAATCACTCTCTTAAGTAGGACAGGCTTGTGAATGTGTTTTCTGTCTGAATGTTGTGTATTGTATAAGAACATAGTTTTGAAAAATTAAAGGCATTGCTGATTCCAGAAATGCTGTGATTTTCTTCCACTTGGTGTTACATGCAGATCCGTTTGTGAAAGTACAGCTGACTCTGGACAAGAGGAAGTGGAAGAAAAAAACAACCTCTGTCAAAAAGAAAACACTGAACCCCTATTTCAACGAGTCCTTTACTTTTGAAGTGTCAATGGATCAAATACAGGTGAGAATTATTACAATCATCTTCAATAAATTAGAATATTATTGAAGAGTTCATTTATTAAAACAACTCAATTCTCAATGTGCGACACCTGATCAAGGTTAACTCCACACAGACTGATGTTTTCAAGCCTTTATTTCTGGTAATTATGATGATTTGCTGCTTACAGCTTGTGAAAAGATGTCATTTCGTATTAGAATATTACATCAGACCAATAAAAAAGCATTTTTATTACAGAAAAAAAAAACATCTAATAACAATCTAGCAAAAGGGGCCTTAGGTGGCTGATGCATAAAGCAGTGCCAGTACTGGAGAAGCTTTACAACCCTGGTGCTCTTGTTTTTGTCTGTTGTCCTCAGAGGGTGAGCCTGGTGATCTCAGTTTGGGACTACGACGCCATGAGCAGGAATGACAGCATGGGGAAGGTTTTCCTCGGCTGCCACTCCACAGGAAATCAACTGAGGCACTGGGCCGACATGTTGTCCAACCCACGACGGCCAGTAGCTCAGTGGCACAGCCTGCTGTCGGCTGAGCAGGTCAACTCCACCCTTGGCCTGAAAAGGAATTTCCCAGTGCCCAGCAAATTTAAAGAAAGTCAACTGCTAAAAAAACATTTTAAATAGGCAAATGGTTAATTTGACAAAAAACCTTTTCTGATATATCGGGGATGTTATTGATTATCCGGCAGGATAACTTAGGACTCACGTTTGGACAGCAACTATTGGATCACTTTAAGAATATATAAGCAATTTTTGTAACAATATATTTTATTCCTGTAAAAATACCCCTGGTTTGGATTTCCATTTCTTCATAAAGTACACACAAAGGAAAAGTATTTGTTGAATAGTGCAATTTCTGGGTTTATCAGGTTTGACCATTAAAGGAGTTATTATCTGTGCAGTTTTGGGAAGTCCGCCCAAGTTTACTTGCAAAATCCATTTTTAAAGTATATATTTTCCCTTTGAGAGTACCGCTTTGTAAAGTTACGACAAACTTTAATGCATTTCCTATTGATACATGTGCAAACCAACACAAAGTGATTGTACAGTGGAAGAAAAATTTATTGTTTTAAATGATTTTTTAAACGAATAAATCTAAAATGTTTGTCATCCATGTGTATACTTTGTAAAACCACCTCTCAGGTCTTTGGAATAGGCCTGTACTTGCTTTGCTCATGAAGAAATAAAAAATCGTTGCCCATTTCTCTTTGCAAAATAGCTCAAACTCAGTGGGATTAGGAATAAACATTAATCCTGTTTGGGTTGCAACAAAGCCCTTCTGTGGCTGTTTTAGACACCTCTTATTTAAATTGTTTGATTGCAGCTTAGGCTGCTGAGTTAAGGGAAGTTTTCCTGATGGAAGGCGAACCTTTGCCAGAATCTCAAGTCCTTTGCAGCCTCTAACAGTAGGGTTGGGAATTGATAAGATTTTCACGATTCCGATTCCCTTATCGATTCTGTGAAACGATTCGATTCCTTATCAATTCTCTTATCGATTCCAATTTGGGGAAATTTTTTTAACCTCTTAAACAAAAATAGACATGGTATTAAGCATTTAAATTTAAAGTAATACTAATTTAACATTTTAGAGACATGGTTATCATTTTAGAGATATGGTTATCTGCACCGCCTAATCTACTTTCAGCAGTTATCAGTTATTTCCAGTTATTGCCAGTGTGCAATTTGCAAAAAAAACAGAGGGGGGGATAATTTCAAAAGTTTTATTAATGAATAAAAGTTTTATTAATAATGGTTAGCTAGCAGGTGCTCTTTCAGGTAGCTAGCTAGATCCAGTAGGTTAGACTATTGTGTAATGATTTTAGGAGGATGTGAACCCGGTATTCAGCCAGACACTTCAGGTAAGCTTAAACAGGATTCATTGGAGATGATGATGATGGATAAGGCAAGCAGAACAAAAACAGTCCAGGCGGAGTACAGAGTAGACATCCAGCACAGAACCAAAAAACCAACAGGAACTGGGTAGACTCAAAAATAAGGCAAACAGGTCAGATTTGGTAATTGGACAGACAGGTAGAATACAGGATGCTGGAGAGCTCTTACCGGAATAAACAAAAACTGAGACAAAAAGCATGGGGACATGAGACGTGAAACATGTGCGAAGTTCCGGCAACAAACAGAAAACTGAGGCAGGTTTAAATAGACGGGCAGACAGGTGAGCAGGGAGAATAATTAACCAAAAACAGGTGAGAACAATCAAGAGATGATGTGGCTGAAAGATTGTAGGGATAAGTGAAAACGGGGCAGAACTGAACTAGACAATACAAAACCAAAGTAATCATACAAAATAAACCCTAGAAAGAAAACAAAAGCTAAGACAGAGCAAAACACAAGCACATAATAAAAACCAGAAACTAATGCAAATACAGGAACCATGACTAAATAAACTATAACCGTGCAGAAGCTATGAAAGAATCCAAAACAAGACCTAGACCAGAAATAAAACCTGAGGCAGGGGAGTGAACTAACTGAGCAAATAAACATAAACCAAGATGGAAACCAGAATATTACATATTGTTTTTAAACCTGCGCCATCTACTGTCGGGACCCGGGAGTGGGTATTAGTTTACTTTAACCGCTTTGAGCACAAAACGTAATAATAGTCTTTAAAAACAAACAAAAAATGTAATTTACAAATGTGACATATATTAATATAAATTTTAATAATATTCAGGGGTTAAAGCAAAAATAATCAATTTGACTGAAATTTTTTTCTAATCAGCCCAGGGCTGTGGATGTCATGCCACCTTAGTAACCTTGTTTGCTTATTGTGCAAAGTCCACTTTAACCAAATCTGGTAGTTCCATTGACAATTCCTGTATCTCTCCCACCTTCCAGCTTCAGAGCCTTTGCACCATCCTGGACAGCCCTCTCCATAATCTCCTTCACTTTCCACATCCATAACATCACCTGGTTAACTTTCATATTTGCAGCATCAAGCAAGTTCTTCCTTCGCACTTTTTCCAAACTGGTCCACAGTCCACTCACCTTTCCACTTTACAATTTCAAAACCCTCCATAAACTGCAGCTAATTCAAAAGACAGCAGCTTGCATCATTACATCATCTTCTTCACACCTGTACATTAACTCCACTGTCACATTCAAAATAAATCAATCCTATATACTCTGTGTCCCCACCTCTCGCTCATTGACTGCTGGAGATGGTCAACAGCTCCTCCACGACCCTGTGTTACGTCAAGCCATAGTCTTGACGTAACACAGGGTTTCTGGTGCGACTCGCTTCTACAGTGTCGCTTCACATCGCGCTCCGCTCCGTGTAAAAATAACAAATAACTACAAAAACTCTGAGAATCTCTGGGGCCCGTTCTTCGTACGTCGCTAACTCAGTTAGCTGGATTCGATTGTTGACGATTTGGCATGATCTTGGATCGTTTGGTTCTTCGAAACTCATCCTGGACTTGCTGTCATAGCAACATGTGCGCAAGCTTAAACCTGCTCGCGAGCAGGCTTATTTCATGTAAACAGGATTAGATCGCAGCTTTATAAGCGGAGGAGATAAGGAAGTCTGTCTTGTCTTGTCCATTTTTACGACGGCAACCTGTTGCGGAAGGTGCAAGCAGTGCCGGCCCGAGCCTCTTGGGGGCCCTAAGCAGAATTTGATTTGGGGGCCCCCCTCCCACCACGCAGAATCCCCTATGCTGGAAGATTACTGACACAAATGTCACACTATAATGTTATAGCGAATATTATAAACGAATACAGTGAGGTTATGTATTAATACAAAATAAATAAATAAACAATACTTAACATACTTCTCTTTTATTAAAACTTTTGAATACAAACATATTAAATAAATTATTTGCAAATGTGCATTAAATGTGCAAACTTTTAAATAAAACCAAAATAGACAAACATTAATATAATCAAAAATAGAATGTTACAAAAAAAAATGTAAATAATGAAAGCAAACATAAGAACAGCAAGGGTTCAACAATGACCTCAAAATCGTTCCTTCCTAGCTTTTCTGGAGGCAAAGTCACTGATGACATCATTGTATGGTACTGCTTGGCCAACTTTGTTATTAATACTAATGACTGTACTGGTCCACTTAGTCTTTCCTGGGCCATTGATGATCTCAAGTATGATTTTATTAATTTGAGCTTGGAAAAGCTCCTCTCTGCTGAGGCAACTGTCACAGGCAGAGTGCAGGCTATCCTGAGAGATACCCAAAGATTTGGGTAAAGCTCACACATCTCATTTTGTGAGAGGTATGTGAGAAGCTCAAAAGCAGTCTTCATAGTTTGGGGAAGTTCAGGAAGATTCTCTATCTCTAATGCCAGTGCGCTACCATCAATATCAGCCTCCTCTCCACAAGAGAGTTTTTCCCCAAGAAGCTCACATTGTTCCCTTCGGACCTTTTGATCAAGCTCCCTAAAATTGAGCAGCACTCCAAAGTTATCTTTAACCTCACTTAGAGATGTAAATCTATCCTCCAATTACTGAATGCTACAGTCCACTACAGCATTAGAAAATGACACTTCAAGCCTCTTCATAGCTCATCTGCAGCCTCATAGGAAAGTGCCTTTTTGTAGAACGCAATCGCTTTTCTTTCAGCACTGCTTCTGTGTTCATCCGCTCAGAAATTTCTTTAGTAGATGTCTGTGCATCACAGAAGTCTGTTTTTTGGTAACTGATAAGTTCGCCTTTATTCTTTTTTATGAGATTAACCGCTACATCAAGCTACATGTTGGTTGACTGTAGAAGCTTGCTCGTGATGTTAATTTTAGAAAAAATGTCACACCAGACAACGCAACAAATCTGGAACCTAAATGAACCTCTCTTCTGCTAGGGAGTTGGCTTCAACAGCCACTACAGGGTCAGTTGCTTTACTTCTCACTTCTAGCAGTGCTTCCCTCACCTTCTCTGACTGGTAGCGCAAAGCTTCAATACTTTTTATCCGGCTTTCCCAGCGTGTCTCACTCCAGGGGTCCGTTCTTCGTACGTTGCTTAAAACATCCAAGATCAAATGACACATCCAAGATGATTTCATCCGGCTAATCATGATCCGGCTAATTGGGTTCTTCGAACACACCTGTTGTTTATGATTAGTATGGCTGGATTGAGTTATCTGAGATAACTGCGCGTTCATGCGTTTGTTTAAAAGGGGAAATGTATCGATAGTAGAAACATTGATCAGCAACGCTGCTATTGGCTGTTCAGCATGGCCAAAGAACGCCCACAGTTTTTCTCCCAAGCAGAACAAGAGCTTGGAAGGTTATGCCGAATTTGAGTCATTAATTAAAACACCTCAAAATCTGTTAAAGCCAGGAGAGAGGGCTGGCAAAAAGCAGCAGACAAATTAATGCGTAAATACTGTCCATGGTAGATGTTTCTATCACTTTCTACAGTATGAATTTTTGCATTTTAATAATCTCATATTTACTTTGTTCTTTTATGTCAGAGCCTCCACAGGACCCACTAGAACATGGGGACAAGTAAAAGTGAAATACAAGAATATTCTACAAAATGGTAGCCTTTAATCATTATACTTTATTTTAAAAGGGCACTTATGTCAAGAGATCCAAATTTCAGTGTCATTCCTTAGACACGGGAAGTAAAGGACATGTGCAAACTGGGAATTTTAACGAAAAAAATCTTTATCCATAAAAAATGAAAATTTTCCTTTTCCAAGTCATCCACAGTTTACACGGCAAAACTGTATTGCTCCGTGGCTAGATAATCCATCCATAGTTTTTTCTAATACAATAAACGGCTCGACAGGAAGCAAGCCTTTCAAAGTAAACTAAACTTCACAATAAAATGGCCCGAACAAATCTTCTTACTGAATAGGATAAAAATAAAAAACAAATCATCATACAAATAACTTAAATATTTTAGATTTATGGCTCCAACACCACTTTTTCCTCTTTAAAAGCCACTGTTAAATTATGTGTTTGTCTGTTTATAACAGCCACCAAGAAAAATCTCTCTACAATTACACTGTCGCGCTGCGCTAAAGGATCCTGTCTATTGCGCAATACGCGATTAATTCGAAAAACTCTGCAAATTATTCTTGCACCTTCCGCAACAGGTTGCAGTCGTAAAAATGGACATGGCTACGGCAGACTTCCCTATCTCCTCCGCTTATACAGCCGTGATCTAATCTTGTTTACATGAAATAAGCCTGCTCTCGAGCAGGCTTAAGCTGGCGCACATGTTGCTATGACAACAAGTGCAGGATGTCTTTCGAAGAACCAAACGATCCAAGATCATGCCAAATCGTCAACAATGAAATCCTGCTAACTGAGTTAGCGACGTACGAAGAACGGACCCCAGGACTTGAGGGTGATGTCAACAAACTTCCGTAAGATGTCCCACCTTTGAGTGGACCCAGCGAACAAATTGTACACCTTCTCCACATTTCCAAAAAAACAAGAAGCATCCGTTGATGCTTTAGCTGCATCTGAGACTGTCAGATTTAGTGTATGGGAACTGCAAGGCACATAAAAACCTCTTCGATTTTTAACCAATAGCCTAGCCTGCACACCTTTGATTTTTCCCTTCATATTAGCCCCATTGTCATGGGACTGCCCCCGACAATCCTGAAAAGGAATGTTCAATACCTCAAGCCTGTTAAGGATTAGATTGGTCAAACCCAGGCCAGTGGATTCTGGAGCTATCAGAAATCCTAAAAAGTGCTCTTTTATTTCTGGTGTTGTGCCCAGAGTGCGCACCACAACAGACATTTGTTCATGGTAACTAACATCAGGTGTACAGTCTAAAATTATTGAATAATATTTGCAGTCCTTGATTTCTGCCGCCATTACCTCAAGTATTTTGTCACTGACACACTATCAGCTCATTCTGGATAGTTTTACCCAGGTACGTGTTGTGCTGCATTCCACTATCAATTCGTCTGATGTGATCTTTTAACACCGGGTCAAATTTTGCCATCAGTTCCACCTCTTTAAAGTACTTCTTGATTCTGAGATCATACAAGTTGCTATATGTTAGAAAGTTCACATATTATTATGACCCGAGGAAAAAAAATAAAGATATTCGATGAAAAAGTGGATTTTTAAGGCTTTTTAGCTCAAGGCTCATAAAAAAATGTTGCATGACCAATGATGTAATTCGTAGACAAGCGTTGATCTGTTGACATGGTAACAGAATCAGACATACTTCCTGCCTGCAAACTCGCTTTTCTTGAACACAAATAGACAGATTAAAACATGGTTAAAAAGTGTGTCGCGTATGGTTGCTCAAATTCCAACAAGGAGAATGTGTCATTACACACATTTCCAAACCCGTAACGTCCCGGAGGTGAGAAAATCCTGACTGAGTGGAATCGGCAAGTACGGACAACGCGAGCGGATAGGGTCGGACCACCGAAATCCCATGGCACTTATTCCTGGAATTCATGTGTCATTTGTAGTGACCATTTCACATCAGATTGTTTTGAAGTGAAAAGTAGTGTAGCAATGGAAATAGGCTTCAACACAAAGGCGTTACTGAAGCCTGATGCTGTTCCAACAATCTTCAAGAGGGGCGCACACGTCTTGTCTTCAGGTTCCGGCGATCTGTCACCGGCAAGTCAGCCACGTCAGTCAGATTCATCATCGACTCGACGGCATGATGGGGCCATAAAAAAACGTAAACATTTAGAGGTATGTTAGTTATCTAACTCAAAAATCAAATTGAAATTTTCTTATTGCTATTTAATTACCTGAAAATGCCTATACTAATATACTATTGCTTTATTAGTTCAATTCAACCACACTCTATGACAAAATTTAGGAAAGGCCTGTTAATGATAAACAGTCCGCTTCAGTTAACTGTCTGATTCTATCATTAGTTAGTAAATGCAGCACTGGTGGATGACAGATGCTCAGCAGCAGCCACAGGTGCTTGTGGTGATGACATCAATGTTATTCCAGACCTTATCCTAAATGAGCCAAGACAGGTGGCTGATAAAGGTATCCAGGTCAATAAAAAGTGTAAAGTTTACAAATGAAGTAAAGGTATGTCAGATTAATTTTTATTTTTATTTACTCAGATAAATTCCTAGAATCCTCCTCCTCATTTCAAATTTCCTAATATAGGTGTATCAGTGAGACCAAAATGACATAATATGACAACTCAATTTTATGGACGAAAGGATCCAATAACAGGAAGTTTGGATGAAAGTTTTCTTGAATCGGCTGATATTTCTGAGCCCTCAACTGATGTTGATGATGGAGTTGAAGATCCAGATTATGAACCAACCTCTGATGACAATTATGAGGACCAAAATCTGTAGGTATTCATAATATAATTGGATTACCGGTATTTTAAAACTTGCTCAAACAACAATTTCTAACAGCATCCTTTTATTTTCTTTTTTTTTTACAGAGTTGAAAAGCAATGGTCACCTGGAGAAAGATTCTTACTTGTGTCAGAGCAAAATCTTTTGTCACTGTTCACACAGTGTCCTCTTTGTCAAACAGAAACTGAGCCAAAAATTAATTCTGTAAGTGGCACATCAATTACAGTTCAACAAGAGTGTCAGGCAGGGTTCTGTCAATACAAAAGGGTTTGGCAAAGTCAACCAGACGTTGGAAACACTAAAGCTGGCAACATCTCCCTTAGTGCTGCAATCCTTTTTGCTGGCTTATCACCTGCCAATGCATTAAGGATGCTTAACCACATGAATGTGCAGAATATCAGTTATGCTACTTATATGAACCACCAAACTAAATACCTTGTCCCTTCTGTCAATGATGTTTACAACATTGAACATGAAAACGTAATCAAAAGTATTTTAGAGAAGCAGGATGAAAAGGGGATAGTGGCCTTAGGAGACGGAAGAGCAGACAGTCCAGGTAATTATTACAAATTAATTTGTAAATGTTGTCTTGTGTTTTTGCTCATCGTTTGAGTATACTTTTCTTTATTGTTAGGTCACTTGGCCAAATATGGTACATACACTGATGGAAAAGTCCACAAAGAAAATTATTGCAGCCCAACTTGTACAGGTATAAATTTTTTGGAGACTAGGCCAACGGAATTTGTGTTATTTTTTATATTTATTTTTGCTGTATATATTATCAAAACTTTGCAGAGCAATGACGTAGGTTCCAGTACAGCCATGGAAAAGGAGGGATTAAAAAGGTCATTGGAGCAGTTGTCGGCAGAAGGTGTCAATATTGGAGAGCTTGTGACAGATAGACATGTTTCTATCAGGAAGATGATGCGTGAAAACCATCCAGAAATACGACACAGTGTGGATGTTTGGCATGTAGATAAAGGTGAGTTAGACAAACTAATAGTACGTGTAAAAATTTTATTGAGAGTTTAAATCCTTAAATCTAGGGGTGTAGTTTTAACCAAGATGTTTTTCTTATTTTTGCGATAGGGATTGGTAAAAAACGAAATAGTGCAGGGAAAGAGAGAGAGGATGCAAGTTGATTGCAGAATGGAAACCAGCAATTTCCAAACATCTATATTGGTGTGCAAACCGGGGTAATGGCAATGGAGATGTTGTTTCAGCAGCTTGGAAGGCGTTGGGCAGTCACATCATCAATGTGCATACACATTCTGACCCACTTTTCACGGAATGTCAACATGGCGAGCTTGAAGAAAGGAAATGGTTCTTGCCACGTAAGTTTTAATTTCAAAATCTACATAAATGTGTGATTTGCAAATCTGCTTGAATGGGGAATTTCTATACTCATTGCATGTCATTCTTCCTTTGAATTATCTCTCCACATATAAACCAGTTGTTTCAATATCTTTTTCAGATAGCAAAGCTTATTCCAAGCTGAGAGAAAAACATTTCTCAAAGACCATGCAGAAGGACGTAAAACAACTGACCCCCAACAGCATTACAGCAGGGGTAGAATCATTTCACTCCTTATTCAACCACATGGCCCCAAAGATGCTTCATTATCATTATGAGACTTTTTATGCCAGGTAATTAAAGTTTCTGTTTTATTTCGGGGTTAAAATAATAAGCCCAACAGGTACAATTTCAAATCTTACTTTTATCTATTTCTTCCAGGTATCAGATTGCCATCTTGCACTTCAATGAAAATTGCAATCGGAAACAGGCGAGGACAAAAAGTGGAGATGAGCGGTACAATGTTAAGTACCCCAAGTACAAAAAGGGTAGTCATACCTTATGTAAAGTCTTTGAAAAGGCTACATTCAGTGAGTGAACTTTTTCCTGTCATAAAAAATATTGTTAGCCAAATGACAGTGGGTTCTTATTTTCTTGCATGTCTGAAAATTAAATTAAATTTGCAGATTATGCTGGTTTGCTGATGAAAAGGGTATGTGAGCGAGTCACATCCGGTGATGCCTTTAATGAAGACAGGAAAAGGCCACCACCGCTAGCATCCAAGGCCACACGAGTGCTGAAAGAGTTTGCTGTACAACAGCACAAAACACGCTTTATCAAAACTGGTTGATCTAGTCGATGCATGTGAATAAAAACAGTGAACAGTCTTTCTACATTTCCTTTCCATTTATTCAACTTGTTTAACACAACACACACTTATTTTAAATTTGGAAGTTTAAACCCTTTGTATGTACCCACACCATCTGGGTATGTCAACCTAATTTTGTTTACCACACGTGAGGGAATTGGCACTTTACTTTTACCAAGTCTGTTGTAGATCCACTGCACAAACCTCCTGTAACCCGCGTAGCGATACTTGCTGTAAATAAACCAACAAACAAACAGTATTGATTATTGCAACAAATATAAATTATGTACCGATATATTTTCATAAATACTATGGACATCATCAACCTTTAGTCTTTGAAATATGAAAGAAAAATATTTAAGTAGGCATAATATCTTTATTTATCAATTCATATAATTCTATGAAAATGGACTGTGTAGCCAACAGACTTAGATAATAACTTACTCTGACAGTGGATCTGATGGGTCAACGTAGCCATCCACTTTATAATACATGTAAGCCATTTCTAAAGATCATGGATCCAAACATACAGATGGAAAGCCTGGATGATCAGTTATGCACTTTAGCTCTGTATTGTTGTCGCTGGCAAATTCCTCCATTTTGTCAAAAACTCTATGTTGTTCCTGACAGCAAGCACTTTCCCCTAGTGTCCATGACGACACAGTTATGGCAGGTACACCTGTGTAAATAATAAAAGACAAACCTTAATGAGGTGAAAATCCCATCTATATTACTTTTGGCTATAAAATAATTTAAATAGAGACTTAATAGTCCAAATTAGGTGTTCTTTTGCAGTATCATATAACTAGCTGGACTGGACCAGAAACACAGAGGCGGTCTACAAAAAAGGGCCAAAGCCGACTCTTTTTCCTGAGGAGGCTGAGGTCCTTTAACATCTGTGGGACGATGCTGAGGATGTTTTATGAGTCTGTTGTTGCCAGCATGATCTTCTTTGCTGTCACATGCTGGGGCAGTAGGCTGAGGGTTGCTGACAACAACAGACTGAACAAACTGATCAGGAGGGCCGGTGATGTTGTGGGGGAGGAGCTGGACACTCTGACGACCGTGGCAGAGAGGAGGATGCTGTCCAGGCTTCAGTCCATCTTAGACAATGTCTCACACCCTCTCCATGACACAGAGGACCCAGCAGAGGAGCTCCTTCAGCAGAAGACTCCTCTTACCCAGATGCACCACAGAGCGCCACAGGAAATCATTCCTGCCTGTGGTCATCAATCTTTACAACGCCTCCCTCAATGATTCAGACACCCCCCCCCCTCTGTAATTGACATTTATTCATTCTATGCACTGTTCTTGCACAACGTCACTATTACTTTATTTCGGATCTATAGTTATGTGCGTATGGAGAGAGAGAGAGAGAGAGAGAGAGAGAGAGAGAGAGAGATTTTTCTGTTTGCACTAAAGGAACAAGATGAAACTTAAACTCACCAGTCTGTGTTACCCAATCTCATCTTTATTGGTGATCTCTTCCTGATGTGGAGGAGACTGTGTGGGATCAGCCAAAGGCTCCAGGGCATAGGGATTAATCTCTTCAGAATCTGAAGAGTCATGTTGCCAGCTGGCCGAGCTACTTTTGCAGAGTCTGCAAAATTGTATTCATTGTTTAAATCATAATTAATAAAATTAATTAAACGAATTAGAACCAAACTCAACAAAATCCATTTCCTATTTCTAAATTTGCTCGGCTTCGATTGAAAGGGCAAGCCTAAATAATCAACTGAATTGAATTTTAATTCATACAATCCCAACTCCGGCTCGCTTTCTTTACTACAGCCTCACACACGTCTAGGTTATTAAGTAACATTCCAGGAACACATAATGCTGAGACACTGTGGTTTGTGCTGAATGTACACCTTTTTCTTTTATGTGCTGTTTTTGGCGAATTTCAGACATCATAAACGATGTCAGGCTATCGGGCTTCGACCAGTTGTTTCCGTGTTTACATCTGAACTGTCAGCCAGAACCGCGATTATAAGCCCCGATTCCAATTCTACACCAGCAACCCATTTCGTTTATTCTCCTAAAATGTGTAGACAGACTTACCTGAATCAAAACAGACGCTAGCGCTGTCTTTCTTGTTACACTCGTCACTTTCTGAATCGCCATTCAAACTTCTTGTGTACTCCATTGTACTCTGTGTAGCGTAGCCTGAGCTCCGCCTACGAACTACGTCATCGTACCACGTGACCCAAGTTGTGGATTTTCAGCCTAGCGGTCGCCGAGGGACAATTTGTAGTCCTCAAAAAAACCTTTAACGGTGCAATCACGATCTTAATGCCACATTTTTTGAAAATATAGTCACTAATGCATGTATTTCCAAGTTGGTCGATCTCAAAATCAAGAAGTACTTTAAGGAAGTTCCCATTGTTGGCCTGATGCAAAGTATCGACAGACCCCCTGAGTGCAAGATTTCTCTCTGCCAAAGATTGAATGATACTAATCAAACGGATGAGAACATCTCTCCAACGATTTCTTTCTGCCTCCAAAAGGGCCATTTCTGTTGCATCAATAGTCTTTTGCTTAGAAAAACGGAGGGCAAACTCTTTCCACTTCACCATATTATTGCAATGATCTTGACTATTCTCATGCTGTTTCAGCAAAGCACCTACATTTACCCAATCCCGCTGTCCCTCTGTTGAAAGTTTTGTGGACTTTCTCGAGAATAATTTGCAAGAGAAGCAGTAAACCGCATCATTTTTCTTTGAATATATTAGCCAGCTTTCCCCATTAACTAATAGTCTGTATGTATAGTGATAGTGAAAGCTTCGTCCATCTGATTTCTTGGGGAAGGTTAAGGTGTCACTTATTGGCACTGGCCCTCTTCTTACCAGATCAGTCCTTTCTGAGTCTGACAGGAATGCTGACCATTCAACTGGATCAATTGGAGGAGCTGTTGATCTATCTCGATAGCTAGAGCTTGTTGAGGGAGTGTTGAGGGATGGGAAATCTATAGCTGTGGGTGCAGATGTAGAAGGACCTGTAGGGACATTATATTAAATAAAAAAGAATAGTAAAATTACAAAACAGAATATTTTATAGTAAAGCCAACACAAAACAAAAACTTTTAGATTAACTGACCTGTTATGCTGCTTGAGGTTGAAACCGATGTATCAGTGAATGTAAGTGCTTGTAACTGCTCCTCACTTTCAGTCGCTTGTGCAGTGGATGAACCTGCAATGATAAAACAAACAAACAAATAAATAAATAAAAAGCTAAATGTATCATGTCATATTAACAGACTATGTAACCATTTGCCATCAAGAAAACTCTCACCTGCTGTATTATCAGCTGTTGAGGCACTAACACTTGAAACATTAGGAGCAGGTAGAGTTGGTTGTTCTCCAAAGTACTTCAACAATGTTCCTGGAAAAAAATAGCATTGAATATGTGCATAGTTTATTGAGCAGAATGAGTTTATTTTGCCATCATTACTTGCACCACAAGAAATTCCACACCATATCTAACAATTCATATTCTACTGGCAAATGAGGCATAACTGCGGTATGGTGAAAACTTAACGTGGTGATCTACTGCAGCCTATAAATATGAGGAAAGCACTGCTGCATCATTCACCACCATATTAATAAAATTGAAGTCTATTTTCATTTTTTGGTATATTTTTTCATAAAAATAAATACCTTCTCTCACCAAAGATCTTAGAGCAGAGAGCGCACGTGCTTTGCTCATGATGAAGGTGCATTCACTTCAACACAAACAGCGATGCTAGCTAAGATGGCATCGCTGTTTTCTCCAACTTAAACCGATATCTATCAATACATGAAATACACACCTACTACCTAGATAAATGTATATTAATAACGGGAGATATTTCACTGTTAATGGCGGGGATTTAGCTCTGGTGATGGATGGCTGATAAATATCACCACATGAGTCATGACTAGCTAGCTGCTACCTCAAGTGACGTGAGCACAATTTGCGCTGCTGCTGCACAGAACATACCGTAAATAATCATGCAAACATACCTTTATCTTGCTCTTTTTTCTCCTCCTCTGTCCTTTTCTTTTTTCGGCACCAGAGGGATACGTCCTTTTTTGTTACATGGTTTAGGCTTATTTATTATCGTGACGTGCCGTGCGCACCCGTGTGAATTGTCAATGCACGCGCGCGGCAGCCGTAGCGAAGTGTATGAGCATGAGCAGTTGTAGACAAATCTGATTTTCTTTGTCATGAATTTTTCATTCCTTAATTCATATTCGTTCATTTATTTCACTCATTTAAGTTATTTAATTGTAAAAAAAAAGAAATAAAAAATAAAATAAAAAAAAAAAATTGACCAGGGCCTGGTCAATCATTTTTGGGGGCCCCCTGCTTGGGGCCCCCTGGTCCCTGGTCACCAGGGGGCGCCAAGCGTGACTTACGCCTGGTCACGTCGTACTTGCTTACTGAATGTCGTGTGCGTAACTTGCGTAAAAAACATGACATAAGTCGTGCTGCCCGGCTCTGGTGCTGCCTGGAATCGATAAGAGAATCGTTAAGCGAGCTGCCAAACGGTGCCATGGAATTGGAACTCACAGAACCGGTTCTGAACAGGAACCGGTTTTCAATTCCCATCCCTACCCTCCAAATAATTTTTACAATAATGAAAAGCTTTTACAAAATGTTGGATTATACCATAAAGAAAATTAAATCCACTTCCTGACAAGGGATTCTGCATCTCATCCCACTCCATTACAATCAAACAGTAAAATAATATTCAGGAATAGATATTTGCCCTGGACTATTTGAATAATTTCATCTTAACCACATCCTACTGCTAAAACAGACTGAAGACGACCTTCAACACCAGACCAACCTTCTACTTCACTTACTTGCAGTTTACATGAAAATACTTACGCACTTTAACAACCTGTTAAAATGTAATGTAAAAACATCATAATTTCAGAACCACACTTTTTGACACCAGTGTGCCTGCCAAGTGTGCTTGGCAGGCACACTGGTGGAAAACCTCTCAAACAAGAACAACAGATCCTGGTTTCTCTAACTATTGCCCAAAAAACAACTCTGACCTGGAAATCTAAGACGTTTTTTTAAGTATTGCCATCCGGGCAGACCTTACTGTACATACTTCTGAGAAAAATTACATTCATACAAAAAGACAATTTATCTTTATTCAGCATTATCTGGAACCCATTTTTATATTTCCTAAAACTGAACTTAACACCCGAGGAGTTGGGACGATCTTAAATTGATATTGTATTGATTTATTTATTTTTTCTCCTATTTTTCTATGACTCTCAGATACACACTTTCTCAACCACACACACATTTCAAGTATTCTTTCTTACATCTGCACTCACACTGTATTTATCATCAACATTTATTTTGCCCATAACAACCCCTGAGACTGGCTGAATGCCATTTAAAACGCATTTTTTTTCAGTACACTGCTATTACAATTTGATTTAAATTTTGAGTGTTCTCATTTGCAGGTGTTGATGTATTCTCCACTCCTTCATCAAGATTGTTTCAAGTCCTCATAAATGTTAACTTGAAGTACATCAGCAAAGGCTCCAAACCGAGCTGGGCAGTTGCACTATTTACTTTCTATAGCCTGTCTTTCTCTGTAGCTGCTGCCTTGTTATAGTTTTCGTAGAATCGCTGGAAACAATTCTGTAGTTTCTGAACATGGAATATTTGCAGTCTCCTCCACTTTCCAATTGTACGGTGGCCAGGAAGTGCAAAACAAAAATACAAAATCTGAAACACTTTTACAAATATTGAAACAAATTTACATTTCAGAAAGCAAATTTACAAAACACGAAACACTTTTACAAAACTTGAAACAAATTTACATTTCAGAAAACAAATTTACAAAACACGAAACACTTTTACAAATCTCGAAACACATTTACATTTCAGAAAACACATACAAAAGACGAAAATCAAACGGAAAGGAAGGGACTGTCTTCGAAGTTTACCCGGAAGTGATAACGGGAGCCTTCATGATGAACCAAGATGGACGCCAATTGAGTTGCGTTTTGCCCGTTGCGTTTTTCGGCACACATATGAGCAGATTAACGCGTTTTTGTTTGTCGTGTGGTCTGTCCTTGGAGTTTTTAAATTTCACAGAACAGACGGAAGAACCAGATATGCTGCAGCAGTGCATACGTTGATGAGGGTCACTCGTACGCTGTAATCGTAGACATGTCATGTTTACACGGTGTACACGGTGTAAATTTGAAGAAACCACCAAAGCGGCCGTATGTTTTTTGTTTTCATTTTGTCGACAAAAGATCGACAGAAGACCCACGACGCCAGAAAAGTGGCTGGGCTACGAAGTTCCATTAAAAACTAAATCAAGGAGACAAAGAGGAGAGACACAGGTAAGCTGAGGGATGTTTACATTAGCAATCTTTAACTCTTATTCCTTAGTTTGTGTCGCTCTTTATAAAACATATGCTTTTACATGAAGACAGCCGTCTTTTAGCTTTGTTCCCTCTGTAAATCATTATCTGGATATTTTTACATCCCTGCTGGTAGGTCTATGGGGTTCCGTTTGTAAAGTTATACAATGAGAGATAAAAGGCAGGGTTCGTTTTTCATATTTTTGTTATTCATAAATCTATAAGTCACAGTTCCAAGTTAAATATTTAAATAACAAGCTTAATATTTAGCTCCAAAGTAAATGTTTAGTTTGTAAACTAAACATTTAATTTGTAGTTAAATATTAAATCTGAAAATTAAATGCTTGGTTTACAAACTGAACATTTAGCTGTGTAATTAAATATTTAGTTTGGACCTGTGACATTTACAAATATATAACTGTATAAATGTATGTTGAAAATAGAACTTTAAAAATGAAAGACCATTTTAATCCTGTTATCACAGTAAAGAACCCAAAATATTGCTGTTAGATTTTGACTGTGTAACCTTACAAATGGCATCCCAGATACTAACACAGGGTGTTTGTAAAAACTGGAAGGAACGTGTGTGATATGAATATTTGAATGAGTAATGATGCAGGTGGTGCTCTATTAGCTTGGTGTTGGTATGTTTTATTCTGTTTAATAAACTTATTGTGGTCTTGTGTTTGACAGATGACAGCCGCTGTGATGCAGAGGCTGACCAGACCTCTCCATAATCAGAGTCACCTATGAAGAAATATGCTCACACTACAGGCACTGATGATCACACATAGGAGAAAAGAATAAGAAGAATGCATGTGGCTGGGAAAACACCTGGAGTATCTTCGTCTTGGCGATGAAGTGACGGCAGACAGAGGCTTTACCATCGGAGATCTGCTGTTTGAGAGGAGATTTAACCTTGTTCTACCAGCATTCACTCATAAAAGGAGGGCAGTTGTCTGATGAGGATGTAACTGCAGCAAGGAAGATTGCAAATGTCCACATACATGTGGAAAGATTTATCAGGAGGCTCAAAGTTTTCACAATAATCTCCCAGACTGTAACTATCAACTTGGTTTATAAAATAGACCAAGTCTTTAGAATCTGTGCAGCTCCTGTGAACATGCAGGGGAAATCATATGTGAGGAAGCAGAGAAGTTTACATGTCAAAAAGATCCTGATTAGTTATTTTACTGTAAACCAGAGGAATTATAATACACAAGAATGTGTTTTGGATTTCTGCTTTTAAATATTTATTTTTTTAGCACCTTGAGGTTTTACATTTTGGAATTATTTTTTATTTTTAATAACTTTAAGTATTGTATATCCATATTTCCAGACTATTTAAATGTTTACTTATACAAAAATTGTTTCCAACTAACATGTGTATTATTAAATTTTGCAATCCATTTCACATGCTTATGTAATTTGCATTTATTCATATTTAGATCAAGTGGGTGTCTAAAAGTGTATCTTATGTACATAAACTGGCAAGAAGATACAGTTTTTCATTTATTGAGTTTATACAATTTCTTTACACTAAATGTAATTACATTTTACTTTTAAAATGGTAAAACATTAAGTTTTAACATTTCACTTATAGCACATTTGTAGGCCATTTCATTCTTTGTGGTGCAGGAAACATCCATCATTCAGCCTTTTGGGGACGGCGCTTCTCATTTGTTCAGGAGAATCCGGTCAGACCTTGGCCACGGCAAACTGCACCTTTAAACAAAGTCTTGGTTACTTTTTATTTATATTACAGTCCTTGCTGTCATATTTATATAAAAATATGGATAGTTTGTAGTGACGACTATAAACTGTCCATATTTTTCTACTTGCTTTCCTGATATATGTCCAAATTGCCATTAAAGATTAGACTGTTATGAATTAGAATGGAGGACTTACCGTTACAGAAAGGAAGAGGTGGTGTGCTGACAGAATATTAGCCAAACTTGAATGACCCCGCAGCATCAATGAACAAGAGATCACATCTGCAGGTGTTCTACTGTCATGCTGAAGTGGAAGCATCGATTGAGTATCTACCGTTTAGTTGCTGTAGTGACAGTAACTTTGGTCAAAATTTTTTAATATATACGGATTTCTAGTGGCTCTTATTTTGAAATTCCACATCAGAATTGGCTGAAACATATTGAGCGACATCAGGAGGTTTTCTATTGTCATGCTGATATAGTATTCACATAAAACCAATTCTGTAGCAACATTTACAACAACACAGGTCAAATTGAGTGAATGTAGAGATTTTTAAATGCCTTTATTTTTAAATCCCAAATCATGTAGATTGACTTCTGGAGATCATCTGTCATCTGTAAGTGAAAGTAGTCACCTGTAAAAAAATAAGTTGTTTGATAGTTTTGAGGCTAAAGAGTGTGACCAAAGTATATATTTCCATTTTCACCAGCAGACCAGAATAATAGAAAAAAATGACACAAAGTATAAAAAAATATAATGTAAATGTGTAAAAACACTTGATCGATAGACCGCGAAAATGTTGCTTTTATTTTGAAAAGTAGGGTCAGCCGTCACTGCCGTAATCCTTAGTGTTTACGTGACCAACAAAAACAAGTGAGGGCTCACTTGACCGCAGTCTCCAGCTGATGTGTACACCGTGTAAACATGACATGTCTACGATTACAGCGTACGAGTGACCCTCATCAACGTATGCACTGCTGCAGCATATCTGGTTCTTCCGTCTGTTCTGTGAAATTTAAAAACTCCAAGGACAGACCACACGACAAACAAAAACGCGTTAATCTGCTCATATGTGTGCCAAAAAACGCAATGGGCAAAACGCAACTCGATTGGCGTCCATCTTGGTTCATCATGAAGGCTCCCGTTATCACTTCCAGGTAAACTTCGAAGACAGTCCCTCCCTTTCCGTTTGATTTTCGTCTTTTGTATGTGTTTTCTGAAATGTAAATGTGTTTTGAGATTTGTAAAAGTGTTTCGTGTTTTGTAAATTTGCTTTCTGAAATGTAAATTTGTTTCAATATTTGTAAAAGTGTTTCAGATTTTGTATTTTTGTTTTGCACTTCCCGGCCACCGTACAATTGAGCTCTGATAATCATTAATTCAGTTGCTAAAACAATTCAAGGGAGGATTGAGATGCCTCTTTACCATCATCATGTGCTCTGAAAGGGACAGAAGGTGTAGCCCTACCCTGCCAGGCCCCGGACTCACCAGGTGAAGTGGTCCCAGGACTGCATCCGCTGACTGTCAGCTAGCCACAGATTTTAATAAAGTTAACAAGAATCAGAAATAACTGAATGCAAAAAAAAGTAAGAACATGAGATTTATAATTTGCATTTGAAGTACTAACATTGCTTTGAAATGAATGTTATGGGGAGACCTCTGAGGCGGGTTTAATGCACGCTGGCGTCTGGGATTTGTGATGGCCAGAGGCAGCTCAGAGGCAGCTCAGAGGCAGCTCAGAGGCAGCTCAGAGGCAGCTCAGAGGCAGCTCAGAGGCAGCTCAGAGGCAGCTCAGAGGCAGCTCAGAGGCAGCTCAGAGGCAGCGTGTCTGCTGTTCTCACTGAAATGGGCTGTGGTTTTACAGCAACACCTGGGGGACCTCAAGCTTTTTCTTACATACTTGGATTGAAATGTGGCCAAATATCATCAACGTAGCTCCACTTTTCCACCTCATCCTTCCTTGCTGTGGTCTCCATTAGTAAAATAGAATTTAGCTGCGTCGGCTCCAGAAGGTTCTAGAAAGACCTCCCAGTCCACTTGGTTTAAGACATTAACTCAATACAGTTTACATACACTTTGTTGGACCTCCTTTCTAAAATTAGACATCATATAAGATCTTTTTTTATTGAATAACCAATAAAATAAATATGAGACAATTTTGTTTATTGCACAGTACTCTTGCATTTCTGTTTTGCAATAAGTAAAACAACTAATGTAAGAAGTCTTTTGAAGTCCTTTGTTTTGATTTTGTTGGCTTTGCTCAGGCAACAAACAGCCTCCACCTCCTGGATCCCTCAAGGACGCGTGAGAACTCCGGTGTTTTTTGGTCCTGTTGGCTTCCCATATCCAGCAGCAGCAGTTAGCTCAGCTCAGCTGGTGCGCATTCTGGACCAACATCCCCGCTTTACTCCTGCTGCCAGAAGCGGCTGCTGGCGGCCGGGGAGCACGTCTGGGCTCATGTGAACCGGGCCTCCCGAACCGCACGGACCCGACCCGCTGCTCCCCGCGAGTTGCCGTGCTACTCGGCTAGCGGAGAACCGAGCCGCTATCGGCGGCAGCGATGTGAGGGATGCAGCTGAAGTGTCGTCCGGCCTGGCGAAGATGACGGGCCGCCCGAGCCTGCAGGGCGACGCTCCTCCGTCAGCGGGAGGCGCAACATGGACGCCAAGGACGAGTGGACGGAACACAAGCCTGCTGGCCGACCCGTGAACCCGAAGGTGCTTTGCAGACGCAATGGGGGAATCGGTAAGAGCGGAGTTCCGGGCTGTGTGGTTAGACCCTTTAACGACGAGCGGTTCGGTTCCCCGCAGCAAGGTGACCTGACACCAGCAGATGTGGCGGGAGCTCGAAGCCTGGCTGCAGCACCAGGGGTCCTAACAGAGTACTGTTGGGTCGGGGTTTATGTCTCCTGTTATCACACACAGGATGAGAAGCTAACTTCTGCGGGTCGCAGTGACTGCTGTTCCTCCTGACCAGGCACGGTCACACACATCTCTGGAGGCAGGAGCTCAGACCTAACAAAAAAAAAAAAAAAAAAAAAAAAAAAGCACCAATCTGCCAAAGTATTCACAATTAAAAATAAAGAAACAGGCAAAAACAAAGTAGGATATCTTTATGCTTTTGTAGGCTCTCTGCGTTATTTGTAAATGATATAAATCAACCTCTTGCTGTGCATAATGATCAACAGGGACTCACTGAGCGTTTCATGAAGCCATTGTTTTACGGTTTTCTGACAGAGTTCAAGCATCAGAGATTACACCAATAACTTCATCACTCCGCCGATTCCTTATTCAATAACTCTAGGAAGTCAGTTATTGGTTAGAACTCCGACCACAACTGATAAAATCAAACAGATTGCTTAATAAAACGTTCCTTTTTGTTCATCATTTGTTGTATGATTATCTGTATCGTACAGCATGGGTGGCCGACCAGTCTGGCATCAGGAGCCAGAATAAAATCCAGCAGCGTTGCAAGGAGGAATGGTGGCCCTCTCATCTTCGCAGAGTTGCTCTAATTCAGCCACACTGGAGGGTTTTCCAGCATGAACGGCCTTTTTAAGGTCATGCCACAGCATCTCAGTAGGATTCAGGTCAGGGCTTTGACTAGGCCATTCCAAAGTCTTCATTTTTGTTTTTCCTCAGCCATTCAGAGGTGGACTTGCTGGTGAGTTCTGGATCATTGTTCTGCTGACAGAACCAGGGTTGGTTTCAGCTTGAGGTCCTGAACAGACGGTCGGATCTTCTCCCTCAGGGTTTCCTGGTAGACAGCAGAATTCATGGGTCCATTTATCACAGCAAGTCTTCCAGGTCCTGCAACAGCCCCCTGACCATCGCACTACCACCACCACGTTTCACTCTTTTTCTATAAATGTCTTGTTCATTTTACACCAGATGTAATGAAACACGCCTTCTGAAAAGTTCAACTTTTGTCTCGTCAGTCCACAGAATATTTCCCAAAACGTTCTGGGGATCACCAAGATGTGTTCTGGGAAAACTGAGACAAGCTTTAATGTTTTTTCATCGTCTTGGACCTCTACCACAGGGTCTTCACCGGCATTGTCTTAAATTAATGAAAGGCTTATGTTGCTGTGTAATGAATCTATATAACACATTTCTTAAATGATTGACAAACAATGTTTTATGATATTGTAATTTTTGAGCTGTAGCTACCTGTAAATGTCTCGTGTTATATGAGACAACAGGCCTGAACCTTCTGTACGTCTCAGGGTTAGACGATATAGAAAAAAGGCATATCGATAAAATAGAAATCAGATTGATCGATATCGATAATAATCAAAAAATTCTAAACTTTTTTTTTAATTGGAGCCCTGGCCATTTTATGATGTTGCTTAATGACCTGTTTTGAAATAAATGTATTTATTCAACCAATTTTTACCAAAACTGTAAGTGTTGGGGGGGGAAAAAAGTACATGTGCTCTGAACTCTTTGAAGCTTGGTGATAGAGCTTCCCTGGCTCTGCGTTTGTGATTGGTTGGGAGGATGTAATGACTGTAGTATTAACCTACATGATAGGATAGAATGCAAAAGGAACGTAAACTGATCTATTCTTCTATTGAACTTTTTATTAATCCTTTTTGTCCTATTGCTCCACACGTCTATTGATCAATATATATCTATATATATATATATATATATTGTTATTGAATTATGGTCCAGCCCTAGTATGTATGTTGTAACGAGTGCGATCTCCCCTTGCATCAACTGTGGGAGCTGGTCTGTGGGCTGGTCTGAAACCTCTAGAGATAATCGTACAAAGAATGTGTCGCTAAATGAAAAACATGATGACCATCCTTCACGCATTGCCGATTGAGCAACGGTGTCTTCAGTCAGAGGCCGTTTCAGACGTGCTGCTCCACAGACTGCTGCCATCACCGTGCATGATGCCTCGTAGAATGAACTGTGACAGCTGGACATACAGCACCGTTTCATTTCACTATTTGATCAAGTGATGAGTTCCTAACCCTGCTGACCAGGATGCCATTTTCATTTTAATGAATGGAGAAAAAAACCCTAACGTTTGAACAGTTTTTAGAAGTTGTGACGTGTACCTTTTGTGCATTGCAGGCTCTTGTCCTAATCTAACGATGAGTAGGAGCGAGCACACCAATTCAAGGCATGCCCCTGTGGCCCTCACCCCCCAGCTGCCTCTCAGAGCCCATCGGCCCCTGTGTGCGTCGGTCTCCTCCGACAGCAGCGGCCGCTTCAAGGCTCTGGAGACTCAGGAGTGGAAGAACAACCTCAAAGCTCAGGTACAGTCCAAGCAGAGCCGGATTCGTCTTGCCTCGGTACGACAGGGAACCTGGACAACACGAATCACTGATTCTAAGGCTGATTCGTTTATCTTGGAGATGTTTTAAATTCCTACAACTGGTCAAATTAGGGTTTTACTGATGTGCCACTTATATTATTTACAGGTGGAAAATTAGAATGTCATGAAAAGGTTGATATTTTTATTTACATTTAGTTTAGAAAGTGAAACTCATATATAGATTCATTATGCATGGACAGAAATATTTCTGACCTGCGTTTCTTGTCATTTTGATGACTATGGCTTATTTACAGGTAATGAAAACCCTAAAACTGAATGTGACAGAAAATTAGAACATTGTGGAAAAGTGAAATATTATAAACTCATGACCCTAATCAGCTAATTAACTTCAAGCATCTGCAGAATCTTCCTGAACCCCTAGACAGTCTTACTCTGGGTCAGTAGGCGACACCATCAAGAGGAAGACTGCTGACCGGACGGAGGTCATCGGGAAGACACAGGAGGGCATTGCTGAACAAGCTGGTTGTTGACTGAATGCTGTATCCAAGCATATTCGTAGAAAGTTGGAAGGGAAACGTGGTGGGTAAAGGTGTACCAGCTACATCCATTAAGGAATGTATGGAGATGCTGGTTTTATTTTCCAGCAGGACTTGGCACCAGCCCACACTGCCAACGGTACCAAAAGCTGCTTCAAGGATGGTGCTACTGGGCTTGATTGGGCAGCAAACAACCCCATAGTGATCTTATAGCAGGGGTCTAAAACTTCACTATACATGTTTTTTCCTTCTATCCAGCTAAATGGAAATACATTTTTTTTCCTGAAGCCTAACATTTCTGTTTAAAATATCCTTTATTGATCTAATTTCTGAAACTCTCAACATGAGGTTTTCACTATCTGTAAGCCACAATCATCAAAATTAAAATAAAACGTTTTAAATATTTTACTCAGGAATGTATAGATGAGTTTCACTTTCTGAAACCAGTGACTAAAAATATTGAACTTTTTCACAATATTACATTTTTTCAGGTGTACCTATGTATACATTACAAATTCACAGCAAAATGCAATTTGAGGGTAATTTACATTAAAAAGCGTAAATGGACAACAAGTTTTACAGGCTGATGCACAAAGTCTGCGGCTTAAAAGCTAACATTTAACCATTAAAACAAATGTTCTGCATGTTGTTGGAAGCTGGTTTAGTTCTCCCCACACTGGCCCTTCAAAGAATAAAGCCAAATCAACTGGATGTAGGGATCCTATTGTTGGTCAAAAAAAATTCTGCTCTATCTCACCTTGTTACTCTTTTTATCAGAAATAATTCTACTGTCTTGTTTACGGTTTTAAAATCCTGCTGGCTGCACAAGCCATAGCTCATCACTACATCGCTCCCTTGCCCCGCGGGGCAGCCTTGCCCCGGTGGAGGTCAGATGAAGCGGGTCTGTGACTGCCTTGCATCGGCCGGTCAAACGGTCATATGAAGGCGGGCTGACTTCTACCCTCCTCGCGCCACATCAGCCCCTTCAGAAAACACCTCGGGTCGCTTTATGAAAGAGGCTTTTGCGTTTTACTTGGTTCCGTCAGGCTGGGATGCAGTTGCTAGGGTGTGGAAACCCCATTCCGCGAAGCTTTCTACTCGCCTTTTAAAAGTGTGGAGGTCTGTAGCTTTTGATTGCGTCCCAATGGTTTGTAGAAGCAGTCCGCCTGCCTTGCTGCGTCTGTGGCCATGTGACTGACTGGAGCAGCTGAATCCAGCGATGTGGACGGGATGCTCAGGGCTTTTCTAGTAATGTAAATGTGACTAATAGTAAGACATAGTCAGTGCAAGCCTTCCATCCTGCATGTCATCATGTCTCAGGGTGATAACAACGGGCATCCACTTAGTCTTTTAAGAAAATAAGACTTTAAAGATTGGGTCAAAACTGAAATCAGTCCCTGAGAACTTTAAAAACTATGACTGTTAACTATTTGATCAAACTTAAACTTGTTAAACTATAAGCTAAGAATAGCAGACATACTTATTCTACATTTGCAGCTAAATCTGGTGTTTTCTGACTAGGTTAAAGTGGCTGTTTTTTATTGTCCATTTAAAGGTAAGGTATGTCTATTTATATAGCACTTTTCAGTAACAAGACGATAAGTGCTGTACGTGAAACAACATTACAGAGCCAAGTAAATCCTTTTACTAGCCTTCTTTCATACATTAAATTCAAAGCTTAATTGTTTCTATTCATAAAGCTAAAGCTTGAGGTCTCTGGTCTGACCTTTCTGACACTAGGAAGAAAGCACAGTAGAGGCGGTGTGTGTGTGTGCCTGTGCGTTTTAATGTAATCATGTGTGATTACGTGTAAACACATATAAAAATCAAACACCCTGAGACATGGATGGGTGCTGGCAGCAGATGGAAGGTGTGGACTGGATTGTTCCTCTGAAGGTCTGGACTCATGCCGGCTGTATGTGTGTTATTCCAGATGGAGCTGGCCCACAGTGCCGGAGCTGCCAGCAGCACAGGCTCTCTAGAGCGAGCGTCTATGTTCTGCGCCTCGGCCTCCGCCACGTTGTCCAGCCCCGGCCTGCCCAGCCCCGTGGAGATCATCAGCAAGAGTAAATCCTCCAGCCGCTTCTCTCTCTTCTCTCCGCCGTGGAACAGCAGCTCCGAATCGGACTCTAACCCCCCGTCCCGCTCCGGCTCCAAGAAGCTGCGCAACTACAGTAGGAGGGCTGCCACGGGGCCGGCCGGAGCCAGGGCCCCCGACGTGCTCGAGCCCAAGCGCGGCGGCCCCGAACATTTCCAGTACTTTGAGCCGGTCATTTCCAAAGTGACGGACTACATCTACGTGGGCAACCTGAACGCGGCGTACAACGGGCGCACGCTGTGTCGCAACAACATCGACAGCATCATTGACATGAGCAGTGTTCCCGGCGAACAAGCCTCCTCCCTCAGCCTCATCCCCTGCACCTGCTCCCGCGGCTCCCGGCACAGCTGGTCCCGCCTCAAAGTGGACATCGGAGACATGCCGGACACTCTGGATCAGCACCCAGCTCTCAAGCAGGGCTGCTTCGAGGACATCAACGAGTGCATCAACGCGTCCGCGGAGAAGAGGAAGCGCGTCCTGGTCCACTGCCGGGACGGTTTCTCCCTGGCGCCGATGTGCATCATACAGTATCTGATGGTGAAGCAGAACATGAGACTGATTGCGGCGTACGAGCTGCTGAGGGCCAAGTACCCGGTCAACATCAAAGAGTGTCACCAGAACGTTCTAGTGAGCCTGGAGCGAGCTCTGTGGCCTGGGGGGGGAGTTGACCCCGAGTGCTTCAAGCAGGCCCTCTCCCGCAAAGTGGCCTGGACATGATGCATCCGACAGTCCCTTCTTTGTTCCTTCCTTGGTTTTTGACAGTTTCCACTAGAACAACAATGGGCAGCTCTCCTTGTCCCTCTGGATGTTACTGGATCTTCTTCTAATTCCTTCGGTAACTATAAATCGTTTCTTTTCCAGATCTTTAAATGGAACCTGGTTGGGATTTTCTTCTCCATCTTCCCTGGACAGGACGTACCATCGTACCACAGCTCTTTGATTTGACCGTATTGTTATTTGTGGCCGTAACGGTGGATTTCCTTTCTGTCAAAGTTCTGTGTCATGCTTTGTGTGCTGTTTTTCTATATCAGGGCAAAGGTTCAGTGGGCTATATCTCAGGAGACTGCTAATGTCAAAGTTATGAAGCTGTTCTTTAGCGCCGCTCGCCAGTAGAGGGAAGCTGCCTCCGAATGTTGGGGAATATGTCGAGGCCAGGTTTACACGTCGATCTTGGCCGAGTTGGACTGAGAATCTAAGTGGAGAGATACGTTCCAAAGAGCAAATACCAAGGCGAGGGAGATGTTGAATTCTTTTCAGGCATCAAGAACATCAAAGCAGATAAATGTCAGGCACACAGAGCTTGCCGAGGGTTGACCCGCGCAAGTTATTTATCGTCTGGATCAGTGGTTCCCAACCGTTTCCCAGTGACCTGTTTCTGTGAACCAGCGGCGTCATCAAACGGCGCTGGTTCACATTCTGATTGTTGTAGTTCTGTGCTGTAGGAGCATTTTCAGAACCACTTCACAACCACTGATAAAAATGTCTCCGCTCCTGTGAGCCATAACTACTGTCTGACTACATTTAGTCAGTCATGTTCTATTAAACACACAAAGACCTGAAGGTGAAAAAAATGTCCATCTAACCAAGTCTTACCAAGAATCAAGAAGAATCAGAATATTTTATTTGTTACCGAGGCGAAATTTCTCTGTGGCTACTCCGGTTCACATTACAGTTCACATTACACATAACGAAGGCAAAAAGAACCTGACAAACAAACATGCAATGAACGAGGGTTACTTTTTATTTTTATTTTTTTAGCGTTCAGGAATGTCACAGATCAAGATAATGAGGTAGACATGCTAAGCATGAGCATATTCTGTTAGGCTATTAATCTTCTTTTAAGAAATTCTACTTAGAGTAAGGGCCATAGTCTGCCAGTGCTGTGAAACGTTTGCACTTGGTAAGAGTTGTTGAAATCATGATACATATTCTCAAAGCAAGAAATCTTGCTTAGCATATCAATCTCAAAACAAGATCAAAAAGACATTTTGGCCAGATCTAAGATGGTAAAACCTGGCTAGATGGACATTTTTTACAGTTGTGTTTATTGATCCCATATAAATGACACGAGTCGGATCTGACTACATAGATGATGTTCCTATGCTTTAATTCTAATCAGTTCCTTCTACTATAGCGCAGAAGAGCGGCGCTGCACATGGGCTGGTCCCTCGGGTCCTTAGCCATGTGTAAAACCTTTTTAGCTGGCCGTGGTCCTGCTGAGACCAGATACAAGTCTTCAGCTGGCAGGTCTATTTCTGACTACTTTAAACTGAGAAACATTATCTTATCAACCTTTTTCATCGAGCTCCTATTTATCCCTTTGATTTTGTTGCCTACATTTGACATGTGCTGCTAAATAGTTTTTATGAGCCATTTCTACGTGGGGTTTACGGAGACTTCTTGACATGTGACAGTGGTTCTCATTTGGAATGAGACCGTGGAGAAGTGCTAACCCAGCTTCTGTCTGCAAGGCATTCGGTGAAATAAGAAAAGACTTTCAGAGCTTTTAAAAGAATTTTTGGGTTTCAGGCATAAAGATGTTTTTTGTCGGCAGGGAAAGGAAATGTCTGTACACATGTAGATACAGTGCTAAAATTAGTACATGCTTAGCTTCACTAAGGCACCTTTTCACAGTTTTTAAGATCAGCCCCACCCCAATTTTTGCTCATAATAACATGCTTTAATCTAATCACACTCTATTCAGCAATTACAAACTTTACTTAAATAATTTTGGCTTAATCTTAGATAATCTGTGGATACCAAATTAGCTATGTTTAACAAAAGGGAATTTACAGTAGTGAACCCAGAAAAAAAAGAAGGTTCTGTTCCTCCCCCAGAACTGGGGCTGCTGGGCTTAAGAGGTTAAGGCATTTGACTGCATCTGATCATGTTTAGAGGTGCATCGCAATAAATTCTAATAATTAAGATCACTAATTTGACTACAAAGAGTCACAATTTTCTAGTTTATTACACACATAAATGTGTTTGAGGACTTTATTTTTGTTTTTCATCCCTGGTTTTTGATGAGGTCCTCTAACTAAAATATGCACTGACCAAGGAGCCATGTCATATGGCGGTGTTGCTCCAGTGGTTTCTCAGGTCCAAATTCAGCCCAGCCAGGACGTTTGGAGCAATGCACGCTTCCCTCCTCTGACAAGCTTAATGAAGATGCTGATTTCATTTTCCTGCATTTCTTGCCCCCAAGACCTGGTGTCGGATAATTTAAAGTGGATGGATGGATGGATGGAGTGCATATACTATACAGAACATGGTCATGCTTCTGCACAGAGCCACATTGGCCTGATCAATAATAACATTTTCTGAAAAAGAGGACTTTGGGCTGGCAGGTAGCTGTAGTCACGCTGTGTAATGGATCTGTACAATATGAGTTTCACTTTTTAAGTGGAATTGCTAAAATAATAATCTTAGAATAACCTGAACACCCCCTGTGTCCTTAGACCCCTCACCACGCTGGTGCTGACACGCATGCTGGTTGTGTCCTGGTGCTAGTAGACCAGCCGAAGGCAGGGACGAGTCAGGCCTGGCAGTAAAGTCCCGTCCCGAGGGGTTGGATCCCAGCTCCACGCTTCAAATGAACACGGTAGTTATGCCAACCAGAGAGCCGTCGGCGGAGCAACCGGCAGGTTCATACGTTCAGTCAATGAAACATCATTATTCAGACCTCCACACGTTCGCTGGGTTGTTTTAGTTATTGCAATTACAAGGCTCACCTCTCTGGTTCCGACGAGAGGGGAAATATGTTTGAGGCGGTGCAGTGAAACGGCAAATTTCACTCTGACTCCCTTTTTGAGCTTGCTTACGCTGATCATAGCAGATATGATTTAATTCTAGTTGTTAACTGTGGCAGATGCTCAACATTCTTCCTACAAGAATATTTTTCCCCTTTTGCTCTTGGTGATGCAGCTACCTGCCCCATTGAACAGAGTTCTGAGAAGTTCTGGTCTCTAAACGATGTGCGTCCCACACCAACGTTGTTGCTTTCACTTTACGAGTGGAAGGACAGATCAGACCGATAGGACTGACTCAGCCACACCAACCTGCCGTCAGAGGTTGAAATCCAAACACAGTTCTCACTGCAAGGTGCTTCTAGTACTGGCCGTGAACAGTTGGACTGCAATTCTGACCCGGTCATTTAGGTTTGTGCCATTGGAGGTGAGCTGCTCTTCTCAAATCTGTGGAGCTGTGGCTTTGGATCTAGCAGCACTTTAGGTTTCTTCCAAACATGACTTTAAATTGCTGCATTTCCTGTTTTATTTGCTGGGCTTGTCTTAGTTTTGTCCTGATGGAAGGTCTGACCCGTGCCACGGTGACTCACGGTACCAGTGCATCTGCAGCCAGTTCACGGTCCGGAGCGGCGCTGGGGCCGTGGCTCTGTTTTCACACTGAAGCTGCTTGATGCGTTCTTGTCCAGTATTCCTTTAATGTCATAAAGCTGCGATTAACTTTTACTTTTACCTAACAATATACTGGTTCAGCTCTAGTCCTGGCCTCAAAAGTATGTCCTGACTGTCCTTATTTTACTGTTTCGTTATATTTATGCCAATATTCCCATCTGTCATCCTAAAGTACCCTAACAAGGTTGAGGCAATGAATCAGCAGTCATGACTCGCAACTGTTTGGTCACCTGCATTCATGGTAAAATAGTTTTTAAGTTGTGTTTTTCCTGCATTTATAGTTATTGGGATGCACCTTGTTCACAAATGGTTTTATTTTGACTCTGTGTCTGATGAATGAAGGAGAGGTGCGGTTTGCTTTGTGGTCATGAGCCCTTGAGGATAATCAGGTCATTTTGGAACCCGTTCAAGACCGGGCCATTCATGCTTTAAACATTACAGCTGAAAGCGGGTGCACTCTTTTCAGCAAGGCTGTAACTAATTCAGAAACAGAGTTGTTCTCCTTTCTGCTTGCAATCCAGCTAAAACATTAACCAGGAGGGAAAACAATCTCTGATCACAGGTTTTATCGCATTTAGTACCAGAAAATCTCCTAAGGTTGATAACATGCGTCCAAACCCGCCTTTCCACTGTCGTTAAAGCAATGGGGTCAGGTCTTTTTAAACTGAAATCTACACTACAACGTACGAAGTAATGGTGTAAAAAAAGAAGAAAAAAAGACCACTTGAACAGGTAGATGCTGAATGAATGAGTGGCTGTGTAGCACAGCACAGACGAGTCCCACGTCAGACACGTGGAAGTGGGGAAAGTTTCTTTAAGCAGGTGAAGAAGTAACGTAGGAGTTTTGTTTCCCACCTGAGCCGTAGGTGTGCAGCTCCTCCACAGCGTCCCTGAGCCTCTTGGCTGCTTCTCTGATCGCCTGGAGTTTGGGTTTAGTTGAACGGCATGGTCTTGGCGGGTTTCCGTTGTGCCTAGGCTCTTTACGTTTTACGATGATGTGTCGGGGGGTGCGTTTCAAGCTTGCCGTACTGTTTTATAAGCCACACGTCTCCACTGAGTGATCTCTCACCTCTCTGCTGTGTTCATTTGTCTTCACTTCATTGTTTGTGCACTAAAATTCCCACATATATGGAACTCACCTCCTGTTTTAAAGTGAGCCATGGCTACAAAAAGTGCTTTTCTAATTGCCTTGAGGAAAAACAAACAAAAAACAACGGAAGGCTGATTATAGTTTATTAATGTTTCATACTTGCAATATTTATTGGTGTTCTGGTTCTAAACTTCAAGGATTTTTGTCATTTTAAAATAGATAGGTCGGTGTCGTAGTTCTGCTGCAGCTCATTTTGGAAGTGGGATTTTGACCCGGCTGAAATAAAAATAGTCGTAGCTGAGGTATCTTTCATGACCCCAATCTTTAAACTATACTTCTATAATAACACCCATCCAGTACTTTTAATTAGCTTGGGACACTCTTATTTGTACAGCCTTAAGTGAAATGCAATTTTTAGCAATCAGCAAGGGTAACCTGCATCATCAAATGTCCAGTTTGGTCCGAAAATTATGCATCTTTTCATGTTTGGATAACTGGAGCTGATTTTTTTTTTTTTCCATTTTCATTTTTTTGTAATATGGTGTTTAAATGTTGGATTTTGACTTTAGTAGGAAACTGAACCATAACAGCTACGTCTCACATGAAGGTTTGATATATAGATATATATTTTAAACTGCATTTGCTTGAGTGATAATATTTAGTATTTGCTATATTTGGTCGCTGTCAGATAGAATCACTTTATAAGCACATTTGTCATGTGAAAGGTGCGGTATGACTGGAAGTATGGTGCCTTCATTCAGCGTCGTTTCGTACCCATGTTGGTGACATTTGCACAATTTGTATGAATTTAACCTCTTGATATGTTGTACAGAAACAGTCAATATTTCTGGATGTTTTCTTTTGATCAAATGTGTGCATGTGGCGTTTGAGTGATGTGGGTTTTTTTCCCCCCGTTCCGGTCGGTGGTTGTGAAAGCCTTCTTGTAAATGATCCACATCAGTCGAATGCGAATTTGTTCTCTCAGGTGATTTCTTATTGGCCCACGTTGTTTTCAATGAATATACTGTTTAAAAATGTGAAGCAATGCATTTCTCATCTTGGTTTTTCTTAAGTTGATTTTAATGTATCTTGTTAAAAACATTAAAAAGCTGTTGTACTCTTTGGTTGACTTGTTTCATTCAGTCACACTTTCAGGCAGTCTAAAACAAAGGTCCGCTTAGATTTCTAACATGTTAAAGGACAACTTTTTTTCTTTCTATAGAAATCCTGAAAAACCTTTCTATAGAAGAACCTTCAGTTGATCTCTGTTTTTCAGTGGCCTGGTTATTAACACGTTTTAAGCATCTCGGAAGCCCCATTGGCAGATTACCTTATTTACCTGCTCAAATAAAGTACAAATACACTCATTTCAAGAAGATTTCAACTTATTTTTAGTTCTGTTTTTGCAGTGTGGGAAACCATTTTCACATACAAAGGAACGTTCAAGACAAAAGCTTTTGTTCTCCACAGATTTTCTTTAGGTAACACCGCATTATGTCTATCCATACTGTAAGAAGGAAAGTCTGTTTGCCACGTCTCGCTGTCAGAGGTGTTTCCATCAGGAGAAAATATGTCAGCTGTTTGCTGCTGATCTTTCAATATCTGAAGGGACAGGGGAATTCCTATCCTCAGATGGCTTGTTAGAGCTCCTGTCACATTTCTTCTTAGCCAGGGCTCTGCAGCCTTTACAATCCAAAGAGGCATTTTATGCTGTACAACTCTTTACAGCTGCCATGACCTTTCCAACAAAGACGGCTTATAATATATGAATACATTTTACTGTTCACACTTTTAAGAGCCACCATTTTATTTTTATTTAAGTTCAGAATTTAAAATAAAGAAAAACTTTTGGAAAAAGAAAAACCTTTCCAACCTAATGAAAATAAAAATAGATCTGCAACAACATCGGTGGTAATTTTAGTTGTTGAAATTCCAAGCAATTGATCCAGAAAGATAACAATGGAAATAAAAACTGCTAAAACATCCATTTCGTATTATACCTACATTTAAAAACATCAATTGTTTCTTTATCATTTTTAGCCAAAGTTATTAAGAGGTATTGTGGAGGGTCCAAAGAGCCAATTGCGACTCCGAGCCACAGGTTGCAATCTAAGCAGAGGGATTATTTCCTCACAGCCTACACTTTCTTGAATACGTCTCAGACTCACTCAGTCGTGGAAATTCTGGTTCAGGTATCTGCCAGTAAACGATTGTTTCCTATGAACTAAATGGGTAAATATAAATCTTTCTTTAGTTATTTTATCATCCATAGATTTAAATCAAATCAACACTGAGATGTCAGTGAGTAACCCAGACCTGTTGCACTTACAATAACAGTTGTTGCTGTTACTGGCCAAATAAGATAAATATTTCCCTTTATAGTTTCACAGAGGACAGTCTGGCTGCATCTGAAATGTTCTAATTATAGCTCCTGTTCCTTGACCTTTCATTGGGGCGAACAGTAAGGACTCTATTGTGGAGAGGAAGGGCGCTTCGGACTGCTGTGCCAATTTCGGACAGCTTTTAACTTGTACGTCATGACTTGACAGAAACCTGCATGGATGACTCATCAAGTCCAGGCCTACAGCCTTCCAAAAAGAACCACAAAGTGTGCTCTCTTCTCTCCAGACATTTTCATTAATTCCCTTGAGATGGGCTGTGTTTATACATCATGTCGTGCAAAGGATTGTGGGATTCCCTATAGCTCCTTAACACAGGTAAAGGACATTGCGATGTTCAGAATCAGAATCAGAAATACTTTAATAATCCAAGAAGGAAATTACTCCTATGAGAGAGTAAGCATATAGGCTCCTTTTCCTACCACCTCCTTTACAAACTGCCCTATTTGGACAACACTTATGGCGAACGCTGATGCACTTCCGCTTTGGCTGAAGAGTGCTTACCAATTAGATATTTTCAGATGCAGCCACAGTCTCTGGGTTTAACACATCCCTCATGGAGCAGTGTGCTGCCACACTGAGTGGCCCATGGGGAGCAATCTGTGGTCAAGGGTCTTGCTCAGGGTCCCACAGTGATAGTTTTGAACCGCCAACCTTTGGGGCCTCTCCAGGATGGAAACATTTAATGGAATGTTTTGTTTTTACATCTTACATTCTCTTGTATAATCAAGCATCATCTAAAGGTATTTTTTTTAATTATTTATTTAAACAAGATAAACATCTTTTCAGAAAGATAGTATTGAACTAACTGGCAAAAAAAAAAAAAAAAAAAAAAAAAAAACAATGCTGAGAAGACCTCTAAACATTCGTCTTTTTTAGTGTCTAAACTCCAAAGTTATATGCTTTAAAATACCGATTTCTTTAGTTTTGCCTTTGTTGTTTTGTCAAAGAACCTTTTTCTTTTCCCCCAAATGAAGCAAACAAGGGGAGTGGGGGCTTATTAGTCAGAGCAGGAGGCTTGTGTTCCCCAGTTTGAATCCAACAGAATGCCACACCGGGTTGGTGAGCAACATCCTCAGCACCAGAATGCAACCCGGAAGCCTCACAGTGGCAGTCCACTGCTCTCTAAGAAAGCGGGGGGGGGGGGGGGGGTTAAATGCAGAGGTCACATTTAATTGTAATGTACGTTGCAATGGCAAATTAAGATGATGATGATGATTAAAGTAAGGACTATGGCTTCAAAGTAATATAGATCACTGCTCCAACAGCTTTAATTTAATCATAAGTAAAAATAAAACAAAATGTGTTATATTTTAAAATCAATGTTATTATTTAAAACCACAACAACAAATTATTACACATATTTGAAAGTTATATTGACCGAACTGGTAAAATGTTGTGTGGACTTTTACCTAAGATTTAAGATAGCTTATGGGATTTTTTATTGTATTGAAATTTTGAATGCTTATGAGCAAGTTGATCAATGACTAAAGTCTGACATGGAGTGAAACTGAACGTCTGAAAGTATTCTTCATGCAGTTTGGCTGCAATTCACCACTTTACCATCTGCGTCTACAATTTCTCTGTCTCCAAAATGAGCGTACGCCTGGGTCAGAATTGCTGTGAGGACCGCACATTTTCCTGTCAAGTTTATTTTTTTATAGATCCCAACTTTTGCGTGGAAAGTGAAATATGCAATATTCTGTGCGTACGCAAGCTTTACAACTGAGACCTCTGTTCTTTAACTGTAATTCTGAACTGGATCTGATCAAAAAGACTGTGCATCACAGAAAACGTAATAGTTTTTATATGTTTTCCTTCTTTCTTTCTTTCTTTCTTTCTTTCTTTCTTTCTTTCTTTCTTTCTTTCTTTCTTTCTTTCTTCAGCTAATGATGCATGTATCTTACTTTGACAGTGGATGCAATATTACAGTATACTAAAGAGTTTCTGAGGTATATTGTGTCATACTCATCAAAGTGGATGCAGGTGTCTCTGTGTGTTCTACTTCTCCTGCTTTCTGCAGGGTGTGATTAGCAGGTGTTTGCCCACAGCTGCTGCTTGTGAAGGCTGATTAGGTGGTGCTTAAGAGAAGCAGGAAGAGAATGGGATGATGCCAGGTTGTTAGCTCTACTTGTGCAGGGATCTGGGTAGGTCTCTGGAAGTTATTCTTTACATCAAGGCCTTTTTTTTTAATCTGAGAGCTTTTTCTCCATTCGCAGAATCCCTGTTTAAGTCTGCGTTTGCTGTTCTCCACAATATACCATGACCACTGTCAGGTTCAAACACCTAAAACATTCATTAAAACAACACAAAAAGGACAGACGACAGCTGATCTATTCTTGCAAGGAGAACATCAGAGAGATGCGTTCAGTTACATTTCTCCAACTGTTCTGAAACACACACTGTTTGCGCCTTTTATTTTCAGAACAGTGAGGCCCCTCAGTTAACAGAACAAATTGTGGGGCTTTAAGGAAAGGGGGAGACATTCTGCAATGTGACCTTTGACATCATAAATTAGCAGTTCAGTTAGGCAGAACAACCTTACAGTTAATCATTCAGTTCTCAGGAAAAGAAGTAATCACAGATGGGTAGGTAAAATTCGTCACGGTTACAGATAATGCATGCAAAAACAACATTCATTGTGAGTCTGTCTCTTGCCCAAGGCCTTACTCTGTAACATAGGAGAGAGATATCAGTCATCTGAAAAACACTTTAATATCTGAATAAACTCAAACCTTAAACCCTTTTTAATAGTAATGAGTAAATACGTAATAAATGCAATGAACATAGTAAATAAATAAAAAAATATAGAGAATAATAAAAATAATTCTAACAACCACCATATCAGCCTCATGTCTCACACCTGTGATCTGTTCCACTGCTCCACTTCAATCAGCTTTATGCCTTGAAGTGGTGGGCACAGCCAACCAAAACGTTAGCTTCACAAACTCATATTACGCAAACAAAAGTATAACCTTAACTGCTGTTAAACTGATGATAAATAAGTCAATCTGAGGAAGCTAACACTTAGCTGCTAACCAGTAACAAACAGATGTCTGTGTCACACATCTTCACACAAGATGTTGTACGCGCACACGGTGCATGACGGACATGCGCACCACTGCATGTTTGACAGTATAGCTGTTTTAGTTCAGGGTAAATTACTTTAAACTTTTTCCTTTTACATGGCAGAGGAAGCATTTGAGAAGAATATTCTATCCTTCTTTGCCCAGGCAGCTACATCTTAAAAGAAATGATGTGAGTGTTGGCTGGAACCAGTGTTGCCTTGTTTCTGCTTGCCAGAAACAATGAAAACAGACACGCCCAAAACACTGTAATACAGAGGCTGCTTGTAAAGGCTGGAAACACTGCTGGAAGCCTGGAACACAGTGCTGAGCATTTCTGGATGTTCCCTTTCCCCTCTGTAATGAGACTCTTTTAACTTACTTTTTGGGTAACTTATTGTTGTAACATAAATAGTATCAATATTATTATATTTAATGTGCACAATTTTTCAATTGAAAAGCATAAATAAAAATCTGTTTCATCATTCCTGTGTAGAAACATGTTTTCCTAATTTATACATGTGGATTAAATTTTCCTTGAGGACTGCCAAAGGGTAGGCAGTAAGCCGGGTTTTGTATGGAAGTGGTGGAAAAATAAAAGAGCCTTACTTAACCTCACGGCAAGACTCTTATTGTGAAAAACTATTAACTATGTATTAGGAAACAATCAGAGAAAAATACAAAACTGGTAAAACAGTGCATAACATTCACATTGGTTCATTATTTTACCATCCAATCCGACTGAAAATCAGCTCGTAGCAATTAGATCTGATTGAAGTGAATAGGACCAGGCAGATGGGCTTTGGTTCTCTGCAGCTAGGTCTGTGTAGCTCCAACCAAAGTAGACCCCTGGTTTATCTTCATTAGAGCTACGCAGCAATTTGATGGGAAATCTATGAGTCAGACAGGAAGGAAGGTATTTTAGCAAAGTAAAACACATCTCCTTGGGGGAGACTGGGGTTGAGTAGTCGTCTGGCAATCAGAAGGTTGTGGGTTCAATTCCAGCTTCCCCTTGCCACATGTTAGTGTGCCCCTGGCCCCTGGGCAAGGCACTTAACCCCAAATTGCCTACCGAGCTCAGTGTATGAATGTGTGTGTTAGTGAGAGCGACTGGGTGAATGTGGCTATAGTGTACAGCGCTTTGGGTGGTCAGCATGACTGGAAAAGCGCTATATAAGTTCAGTCCATTTACCATTTACCATAATATACACCAGCAGTTGGCTAGATGTGAAACAGGTGTGCACCAGCACACCTGCTCAGGTCCATCCTCCTCTAAGATGGTCCAATGGAGACCTAAGGTTCCAAACCGCGCACACAAACTCAAACAACCTCAGATCCCTGACACTAAATATAGTTCACAAACCTGCACCTCTGTTGATGTTGCTGCAGGCTTTAATAATTGAGCCTGTTGAGCCCACCCTTCTCTTTTTTTCTTTTTTTTTTAGTGTCCTGGCAATGTCTTAATGCCAAAAAGAGCCCAACAGATTTTACTTTCACAAGATGTCTTTACTTTCGCTTGATTTATGTGTAAATAGTTTGATTATAATTCATGCAGGGAGTATTTAAAAATATATGGACACTGCAATTGGACAGTAGAAGAGGAAAGGAAAAACAAGAAGAAAAAAAAAGGCAAATGGGTGAAAGAAAGAGGAGATAAAAGGGAGAGAATGATAAAACATCTTCAGTCTGCTTCATCACCTGCAAAGAGAGATGTAAAAAGAACAGCACAACCAACGGAAATAGTATAACAGATACAATAAAGTAACACCTTGATACCATCGCTGAAGTATATGTAGTATTATTTAATCCAACATGTTTAATGTGGTAGCTGAAGATAAAAATATGGGCTTTCTGTATGTAAGTGAATCTCTAAGTTGCTTCAACCCAGCACCTGTAGTTGTTTGTGAGAGTGCACTTGTGCATGTGAAGTTTATCCAAAAGAAAAATGCTTAATAATGGTTGTGAAGAGCCAAAGACCCGCCCCCCCCAGAGCACCGAGGCAGGCGCCCAAAGGGACCCCCAAAGCAAAGGCGCCCAAGAGGGGGCCAACACAGGAAATCTGACCCCCCACCAATGGAAGAGGAGAGACGGTCCCGACCGAGCCCCGGGGCCGTCGCCCCAGCGAAGCAGCCACCAGGAATGAGCCTGTCCCCGCCCGAGCATCCACCCCCAAACACCAAGCACCACCAATGCACCAGCGGGCCAAGGCGACAGCCAGCAGAGGGGGGCAGGACGGGGGGGGGGACGGGCTCCACACTTAGCAGAGACTTGAGATGTTCTTGGGAGAGGGAGCAGTTCAGACCCGAACCTGACAAGTAAACAGAAAAAAAAAGAAAAAACACATACACAGTCTCATTCACACCTTCCCTCCCTAGTGCCCCCACTCACAACGCACAAACGACGGCGTACACACATTCACATATACCATTCACATCCAATAATGCCAGGTCCGGGCACCGGCACCCCAAAAAAATTTTTTTCCAGAGAGCTTTCCTCAGTCACCCAGCAAGCAAACTGATGTGGAAGGTGAAATTTTACAACTCAGGCACTTTGATAAGTCCTTACATATCTGTACCCAGAACCTCTGAACAGGTGTGCATAACCATAACGCGGGAATATAATTATCAGGATGATTGCCTGTGCACTGTGGACATATATTAGATTGTGCCCCGCCCTTCTCTTCCATGGCCTCTGGAGCTCCCCCTCCCTCTCCTTCTACCCTTGACTCTGCCTCCTCCTCTCCCTCTCAGTTTCAATGGGAGACTCTGAGTGTAATCTAGACCAGGGGTCACCAACCCTTTTGAAACTGAGAGCTACTTCATTGGTGTTGTGTCATACGAAGGGCTACCTGTACTGACCTTTGAACTAGAAGATTTCACCTTAACTTTATGTAAAATTAACACATTTTTCATGCTTTGTTATAGATATTGTCTTTTAAAAATCTATATAAATGTAAGTGTGAATAAACAGGAAGAGTAACAGAATAAAATAAAGTGTTAGATGCAGCTCACTGGTGGATTGTGCTGTTGGGCTTGTGGCTGCCACATAGGGTGGCCAACTGTCCCATGTTAGCCAGGACGTCCTGTGTTTTGAGCCAAATTTAAGTGTCCTGGGTTTGACACATTTTTCCGTATTTTGACTGCAGCCTGCAATTCGTATATACGAACACTGGATGGCCTTACTTTCCTAGACCTACATAAGGAAGTCACATCAAAGCAGGCATAGAACACCCCCACCCTGCCTAAAATGTCCTGTATTCTATAGGTGACGAGTTGGCAACCCTAGTGCCACATGTGGTCCGTGGGGGGCTACTTGATGCTCGCTGGCACCATGTTGGTGACCCCTGATCTAGAGGGTGGAATGTGGTCTTGTCTTTGCAAGTAACTCCATAACGTCTCAATCTGCCAGTCCAAAGAGGTCTGCTATCAGATTCCAAAACACGGAGACTGTTTAATTTTGTGACGGTGTGGTGTTGCTGGTTCTGGAGTCCGAGAGCAAGCACATTTGAATGTTTTCTTTGCCATTGTTTTCTCAAGATAATGACATAACTATCTCGTTATCACAAGAAAACAACTATTTTTTCGAGATAATGACATGATTATCACGCGATAACGGATAGCGTTTTTTTTTCCTTTTTTTAATGCTCACGTTCAGTTTCTCAGTGTGCTTCAAGCCTTACCAGAACAGGTTCAAGCTGAAAATGTCAGATTGTGGAGAACCTGGCATTGATCAATGCATCAGTTTTACTTCTCTCGAGGTCTAACACAGACTGAAATTGCAATTTGTCTGTCTTGTAGAGATAGGCTACATGCCATGACTTACATTTATAAGTCCTCTTCCGCTCTTATGGCATTTGAAGGATGGAATAAGCTTTAACTCACACACCAATCATCTCGTCATTTTGAGAAAACAAAGTTTGCTTTCTCAAGATAAATCATTCCATTATCATGAGAAAATGGTTTTTGTTACCTTTAGAAAACAAGAAAATTAACTTATCTCGAGAAAACCATTGTCAAAAAGTATGGGATGCTGGCTACAGATGGAAAGCATCTGTAGCCAGCATCCCATACCACTGGCTTATGTAGCCAGTGGCCTTCAGCAGCGATAAACCTGAAAGTTACAGGTCTAGTGCCCCCTAGTGGCTAAAGGTTACATGGTGCTGCTTTAAGGAGAGAGAGAGAGAGATCTCCCGCACACGGTGGTCTGCACAAGCCTGTTTCTCCCGTAGACATATATAAAGAGTAGACCCTCGCATTGGCTGTTGGGGCGCATAAATGGGGTACCGCGAGCGAGCTATTTTTAGAAACGTAACGTCACGATGACGTCACATCACGTGGTACGCAGTAGGACAAACTCCCAAATCCGCCGCTGTTTTGCTGTAGAAGAGACGTGCGTTAGCCTAGGTTGTACTGTTTAAAAGACTGCTTTTTCCAAAATCTAAGACCATGGTTTATAAACATTGTTGCTATGGAACGTGCAACAGCGACTCGAGGTACGCTGATCGGCCGCATATGAAAGATGTTTTCTTCATTACTTTCCCGAAATTCAAGAGTGCCAAGGCGAAATGTGTGCGCTTGATCCATCGGTGCGGTCGACCTACATATGTAGCAAGCATTTTGTCGGAGGAAAGGGCACAACCGAAGAACATCCTGACCCAATTCCAGCGACATCAAGTAGTGAACAGGTAAGATTATTTTGGTGGCCGAGATGTTAATAATGAAGCGCCTGCTACCATGATAGCATATAGGCTATCATGGTAGCAGGCGCTAACATGATACCTTGCTACCAGGATAGCCTACTCAAAAACATTTCAAATGAGACAAACATTAAACATACCGATCCCTGGACGGTGATTACAAACAAAAAAAACAAAGCTTACCGTTCGATCGACTCGGCCCGTTTTCCGGTCTTTTTAAGCCCTCGACACTCAAGCCATCGTTTGAGCTGAAGGTTGGTGTGTTCTTCCACAGTGCGACCAGTAAACCGTGCGCCTGGGACATCGTTTTGGGAAAGTTTAATGGCTGCAAAGTCGGTCATATCGCTGTTTCTGTTGCTGGTTGCTACGTGCGTTCTCTATCGGTTTGTCCTACCTAAGCGGCAAAAGGGGCGTTGCTCTTGAGGCGGTGACGTCACGTGCGCGGTACCCCATTACAGCTGCCATCTCTGGGTGGTTGACCTGAGAACAGCACAAGGATTTCTCATCAACTTGTCGGAAAATGACACACAATCATATCATGTTGTTGCTTTATTTTTTAATCCTTTACTAAAAAAAACCATTGTTTTTACATTGTTTCATGTTGTTTTGAAAAACAGAGGATCAGTATTTATTGAGTCATGTCTTTAACCTGATGGATATCAGCCAGTCATCAAACACCGTTTTCCAACAGATCTCCCCATCCCGTAAATCAACTGCAGTTCCCCAGACGGTCGGACAAGCAAATTACAAACTGAGAAATGGCAACGTTTTCAGCACCAGTAATTTTAGAAGATGAGGATGTCACAGAAGCTTAATTTCAACATGCTTCAGTGGAGAAGCACAGCGTCGAACAACTGAGATGTTGGTTGAAATGCAGAGTCCTGAAAGTTGGCGGAAAGAAAGCTGTATCAGTGGAATGGTAAGGTTTTCTTTTGCTAGAAGTATGGTTGAGCTGTGTGGTAGTTAACACCTTATGTGAGCTAGGCCTAGCCAAGCCATTTGCAGTGTTCTCCTGAACAAAAATATAAATCTAAACATTCCACCTAACGTTAATGAGCTCCGTGGTTTCACCGCGCTGGTTCTCCGCGTTATCCCCGCCAGAATCTGTGTCCCCCATGTCGGGAGCGCGCATGCAGCAGGGAGAGCGAATCCAGTCCACCCAGTCTCATTTCCAACCATCTACAGGTGAAAATAGAAATGTTTTATTTTTGTTAGCGCAGAAAAGGAAGAGGGTAATTACATTATTGTTCAGTTAGTGGATTAAAACTGAAGATTTAACACATCCGCACAGGGTTGTTTGAACAGATCGAGGACGTTTGGCTAATGGATAATCACGTCTGTTTAAACTTGATCGATCCCTCAATAACCCGTTCTCAGAAAGTAAACGGCTCTGTCGTCATTTGCAGATGTCTCACGAAAATAATATTTGCTTTGTGTTATTAGATTGTTGCGTGTCTGCTGAAACCAAAAATCCCCCTTCCTGAGTCCATCACAGCTGTCTGCTTGTTTGTGTATTTTTTGTTGCTAGATAGACCCGAATGGATCATATAAAACAGATCCCTTGTGATCAAATAAACACTGAATAAAGTTACAGCTGAACTGCAAAGCCCTCCTGCTTACACGCTCTTATCCAACGATAGCCTTTCTCTGCATTCTTTCAGGGTTTAGAAAAGGGAATGAAAAAAACTTCTGGTCACCATGGTCATATCGAGAGTCACTCTGGCAGACACCGAAGCAGCAGTGTTTTGTTGTTATCATTATATTTGCTAATGCAATATTCGGGACAGAGCAGTCTGATTCACCACTCTACACAGCTTGTCCGACCACACAAGATGGCCGCAACGCAGGCGCACTGCCTGTTCTAAATGTAGTAATTTGATGTAATTTGAGGAATACCCCATACATGTCTAGCCCGTGCTCAAATGCATGCTCATTTTGCCCCAATTTGAATGACATTATCAGAACAAGTGTTTGAACGCTAGTCGGAGAATTGCCATAAACCATCCGTCTCAATTGGAATACAATCTCATTTCAATTAAGCTTAATCTGATCACAATATTCCAAATGGGGTGTTCACATGAGCATTTTTATAAGTCATAAACGGCCGTTTATTCCCATTCCTTATGTCCATGCAATCATCGCTATTGTGGTCGGTTTAATGAATAAGCCAAGTCTACTTACAGAGATGAAGTTCAAAAACTATCTACTTGGTGCTCTGTCAACAACCTGGCACTCAACTTCACCAAAAAAGGAACTTGTGTTTGACCTCAGGGGGAGGAGGGATGAACTTGTCCCTCTACACAGTGGAGAGGACGCGGTGGTGAGGGTCAGCACTTTCAAATTATTAAGGACACACATCTTTGGTCACATGGTCTGTCAACCTTACTGCTCATGTGAAAAAACATGAGTAGTGTGCAGAAATTACAGCAGTGAATGTACTTTCTGAGGTCAATGAGGCAAGGTAATATGTCCCAGAAGCTACTGCTTTCTTTTTATAAATGTACTGTTGAAAGCATCATCACTCTTGATATCTTGGTGTGGTTTACAAGATGAACCTCAACTAACAAGAAGGCTCTTGAGAGACTACGAAGCTCAGGACATTATGAATACACAACTTTCCACACATTAGGACCTTAGTAACATCTGCTGCCTACACTGAGCAAAAAGAATCATATGGTGGTGGCTGGCCTCTGTGGGGCTGCTGGTTTCCTGGGTCTTAGGTTCCTCTCTGCTCTCTACTGATCCCTGGAGAGCTGATGGTAATTGCCCCCTGCACCCATCACTGAGCACAATTCATGAAGATCTACACCACATTTTGCATGATCACACACACACACACACACACACACACACACACACACACACACACACACACACACACACACACACACACACACACACACACACACACACACACACTTATCCACTCATAATGCACTAGCTCTGTTGCCCTGTTAACTCTCTCTAAAAGTGTTGACAGTTTTGTTCCATATTCTTGCTGCTGCTGTTGTTGCTGTCTGTGTTTGCCCAGTGTCTTCTCTTTTCAGGTGTTCTTGGTCGTCTTATCCTGGTTTCCTCCGGTTTCCCCGTGGTGGTTGCTCTCCCTGCCTGCATCAGTGTGTACCTAATACCTTAACAGCAACAAAATAAACCATCATAGCGGCAGTCAAAAGAGCTCATGGAGAGGGTCTGAAGAGTCAATGTTCAGAGCCAGAATAGGAATTCGCCATTGATTTGTTTCAGCTCTTTATCACTATCTTCTTTGTCTGCTCAACAGCAACTGGAATATTTTTCCTTCAAAACTAAATAAATAATTATAATAATACCCCATCTTTGTCAAACAGGTGGATGACCCACAGAAAAAGTGTCCTTTGTCTTTACACTCCAAAAACGGAACTAGAACTAAGTAAAATGTTCTGAAAATCTCTGTATTTGTCCTTGATTTGAGCAGGTAAATAAGATGATTTGCCATTGGAATAAGATTTTTGCACTTAAAATAGGAACAATTCATCTCCATCATTTTATTTCAAGTGCAGGATGTCTAATTATCTTATTTTAGGGGTCAAAATACTCATTCCATTGGCAGATAATCTTATTTACCTGCTCAAATCAAGGACAACATTTTACTTATTTTTAGATCTGTTTTTGCAGTGTATCATTTAAGGTTTTTATAGGCCTGCAGCTTACACAGTGTCATGTTCGGCTTGAGATGTTTCGCCCAAATGCAGAATACACTCGACAACAAGGTAGATATAGAAAAAGGTTTATTTAGTAAGATAACTGGAACGGCCAGACTACGCCGAACAGGATCGGAACGAGAACCAGGAGGACGGGAAACCGGATCAGTCTAGGGGAAGGAGAGATGGATTAGCTACAGAAGGGAAGCGAGGGGAGGGTGCTGCTGGACGTAAGCTTACCACTTAGCAGGGAAACCAGACCGGGGAGGAGGCAGTGAGGCTCAGCGCTTGTTAGGTGGAGCCACAGGTGTCTGGGAGACCAGAGAGCGGAGGCAGAGGTGGGTCCGAGCAGCACCAGGAAATCCAGGGTCCAGAACAGCGGGAGAGACCAGTAGATGTCTGAAGGAGGTGGGGGTCCGAGGATGAGGAACTGACTTGAGAGGAACACGGAGGAGTCCAGAACAGGAGCCAGCACGAGTGAATGTCCTTGAGGAGTCTGACACAGGAGGAGGACTTCGAAACACGCAGAGGAACCTGGGAGACACAAAGGTAAGAATAATCTTAATGTCTTAACCGAGGATTTGTAGAGCTGGAGGCTACGGCTTGGTTGCATACCACGACGGTAACACTCTGGCATCTTCCTGCTGTCTGTGAGCTGTTTAAATGGAGCCGTCTGGTGCTGCTCAACCATCCGCAGGTGTGTGGGCTCCGCCCCCTTGGTCAACACCAAACACCTGTGGAAGGAAACAAGTGCAGCAGAACCGGCAGCAAGCTACACGGTCCTGCTGGCTGAGTCCTGACACCACCCCCCCCTCAAGGGTCGCCACCCGGCGACCCAGAAGAGGAAGTAGAAGGACGAGAGGCGATGAAGGCGTCGATAAGTGATTGGTCCGGGATGGAGGAGCCAGGGAGCCAGGACCGATCCTCCGGACCGCGACCAACCCAATCCACGAGGTATTGGACACCTCTACCTCGTGGACGGGAGGCCACGATCCCTTGGATCACACGTCCCTGATGGTCCTGGGTGGGTGGAGGGGGTTCGGCCGGAGGGCACAAGGGACTTGACACGACGGGCTTGATCTGTGAGACATGGAAGGTTGGGTGTACACGGGAGTGGGACGGGAGACGAAGACGAACAGTGGTGGGACTGATGACTGAGGTGATCTCATATGGACCGGTGAATCGGGGAGATAACTTTCGTGCGGCTGCTCGGGAGGGGAGGTCTCGGGTGGACAACCAGACTTGCTGGCCAGGGTGGTAGGTGGGGGCTGGAACCCGCCTCTGGTCAGCGAATCGACGATTCTGCTCAGCGGTTTCTTGAAGGGCTTGGTTAGCCTGGGTCCAGATCTGACGGCAACGGGTGATGTGGTCTTGCACAGATGGAATGGTGATCTGGTGATTGTTCTCGGGAAGGAGTGGTGGTTGGTATCCTAGGGAGATCTCGAAGGGTGAGTGGCCAGTGGCAGAGGAAACGTGACTGTTGTGAGCATACTCGATCCAGGGGAGGTATTTATTCCATTCAGTGGGGTTCTTGGATGTGAGGCAACGGAGGGCGGTCTCCAGCTCCTGGTTCATCCTCTCTGTCTGACCGTTGGTCTGAGGGTGGTAACCTGAGGTCAGAGTATACCGGGCCCCAAGGGCCGCGGCAAACTCTTTCCATACCCGAGATGTAAACTGGGGACCACGGTCAGACAGGATCTCCCGAGGAATTCCGTGAAGTCGAAAAACATGTTTAACCAGGAGCTGGGCCGTAAGGAGAGCGGAGGGGAGCTTGCGGAGTGGAATGAGATGACAGGCCTTGGAGAATCGGTCGACCACAGTGAGAATGACTGACATGCCTTGGGAGGAGGGGAGTCCGGTAACGAAATCTAGTGCAATGTGTGACCAGGGACGTTCGGGAACTGGTAAGGGCTGAAGGAGGCCGGCGGGAGGTCTGTTAGATGGTTTATTTTGTGCGCATATGGGACAGGAGAGAACAAACTGCTTAACGTCCTGGAACAAAGTGGGCCACCAAAAACTTCGGGCGATGAGAGTCTGAGTGCGATGGATTCCGGGATGTGCAGAGAACTTCTCAGAGTGAGCCCATTGAATAACTTGAGATCTTACTGAGAGAGGTATGTAGGTACGATTCGGTGGACCGGTTCCGGGGTCTGGGTCTGTAGGCAGGGCACGGGTGATGAGATCCTGGACCTCCCACTGTAGAGCTCCAAGCACCCAGGAGGGGGGTATGATGGCTGCTGGTTCCTTCTCGGAGTCGGGGGAGGTGTACAGACGGGACAGGGCGTCCGGCTTGACGTTCTTGGACCCAGGGCGATAGGAGATGGTGAGATTGAAACGGGAGAAAAACAGAGACCAGCGGGCTTGACGGGGATTTAGTCTTCTGGCAGTTTGGATGTATTCCAGGTTCTTATGGTCCGTCCAGATGAGGACCGGCTGCTCGGAACCCTCCAACCAATGTCGCCACTCCTCCAGGGCGAGCTTGATGGCCAATAGCTCTCTGTCCCCGACGTCGTAATTTCTCTCCGCCGGGGACAAACGCCTGGAGAAGTAGGCACACGGATGGAGCTTCTGGTCTGCCTTGGACACCTGCGATAGGACGGCTCCCACACCTGTGTCGGAGGCGTCGATCTCGACAATGTACTGCCTGGAAGGGTCGGGGTAGATGAGGATGGGTGCTTGGGAGAACTGGTTCTTGAGACTGACGAAGGCTAAGTCTGCGTCAGGAGTCCAGATGAAAGGGATCTTGGTGGAGGTGAGTGCGTGAAGAGGGGCGGCGATCTGACTGTACCCACGAATGAATCTTCTATAAAAATTGGCGAAGCCCAGGAAGCGCTGGAGGTCTCTTCTGGATCCGGGTTTGGGCCAGTCGAGGACTGCGCGGATCTTCTCGGGGTCAGATCGCACTTGGCCCCCCTCCAGGATGAGTCCAAGGAAGGTGACGGAGGATTTATGGAACTCACACTTCTCGGCTTTGACGAAGAGTCTGTTTTCGAGGAGACGTTGGAGGACTTGTCGGACGTGCTTGTGATGTTCTGATGGGTCACGGGAGTAAATCAAAATATCATCCAAATAGACAAAAACAAAAACATTGAGGAAATCTCTCAGAACATCGTTAACCAGGGCTTGGAAAACAGCAGGAGCATTGCACAGGCCGAATGGCATGACCTGGTACTCAAAATGTCCAAGTGGTGTCTTGAATGCAGTTTTCCACTCATCTCCCCGGCGGATCCGCACTAAGTGGTAAGCATTACGTAAGTCCAGCTTAGTGAAGATGGTGGCTGATTGAACTGGTTCTAATGCGGAGGAGAGGAGCGGGAGAGGGTACTTATTCTTAACAGTGATGGCGTTTAAGCCACGGTAGTCTATGCAGGGCCGAAGGGAACCATCCTTTTTGCCCACAAAGAAAAATCCTGCCCCTAGCGGAGAAGACGAGGTGCGTATAAGCCCTGCGGCTAGGGACTCCTTAACATATTTCTCTAAAGCTAGGCGTTCGCTCTGGGAAATGTTATACAGGCGGCTGGATGGCAACGGAGCACCGGGCAGGAGGTCAATTGCACAGTCATACGGGCGGTGCGGGGGAAGAGAACTAGCCTGCTCCTTACTAAAGACCTGCCCCAGGTCGTGATATTGTCTCGGCACTAACTTAAAAACATCGGGGTCTACCTGAGCGCAGGGCAGAACGGGGGTCTGAGGCGACGGAACAGCCGACTGTAAACAATTAGCGTGACAATTAGGTGACCAGGTCTCTACCCTACGGCCGGCCCAATTGATCTGCGGGTTATGATGTTGAAGCCACGGGAAACCTAGAACCACGGGTGCCTGCTTAACAGGAAAAATGAGGAACGAAACACGTTCATGGTGATTACCAGAAACTACGAGTTCTAATGGAACTGTTTTGTGAGTGATCCTCGGAAGATCTCCCCCATCCAGGGCAGAAACCTGGAGGGGTGAGCTAAGGGCAACCGTTTCGATTCCGGCCTGTTGAACGAATGCTCTATCTACTAGGTTGAAGTCACAACCTGAATCAATTAAAGCTGACATCTTAAACGTATCTCGGCCAGAAACGACCACGGCAGGCAAACAAAGGCGTGGAGGAGATAACTGGTGTGGGTCCGTTGGGCTCTCCTCTATAACCGACGGACCTGTTCTTTTGGCCGATCGGGGCAATCTTTAATGAAATGAGCAGGAGAAGCACAATACAGGCAGAGCCGAGAGCTCATTCGTTGTTGCCTTTCATCGGGCGTAAGTCGAACGCGGCCCAACTGCATAGGCTCTGGTGATGAGGGAGGCGCTACAGCGGGTCTGGTGGGGGTTCGCTCGCTAAGAGCCGGTCGAAAAACTGGCGGTCGCTCGAGGCGGCTCTTACTGCGCGCCCGTAAACGGTTGTCCAATCTGACCGCCAGAGTGATGAAATCATTCAAAGTGTCAGGCCGCTCAACACGCGCGAGTTCGTCCTTAAGGGACTCATCTAAGGACTGGAGAAAAACAGACGTAAGTGCTCGCTGCTCCCAGCCAGCAGCCGCCGCCACTGTACGGAACTCAATAGCGTAGTCCGCTACTCGTCTGCCCCGCTGACGTAAGGTAAGTAGTCGTTGGGAATACTGAGCCTCATCTGATTCAGCAGCAAAGACTGTTTTAAACTCTGTAATAAAATTGTTGAAAGTGCAACCGAACTGCTGACAGTCCGGAAAACGGGACTCAGCCCACCTCAGTGCTCGGCCCGTTAAAAGCCGTAAGATAAATGATATCTTAGCATAGTCATGTGAAAAAGTACGTGGGGACCGATTAAACACAAGGGAACATTGAAAAAGAAAACCACCACATTCTCCAGCCTCTCCAGAGAACTTCTCCGGGGACGGCGAGGAAGACTCACTTACAGGCGGGGACGTATCTGCTGACGTCGGTTCAGGGGAGGGGCTGGAGGACGCGGAAGGGGCTGGTTGAAGGTTAGTACTAACCAAACCCACGAGCTGATTAAGCTGGGTGGCTAAACCCTGCAGCTGCCCTTGTAAGCCCACTACCGCGGCTTCTAACCCCCGAATCTGATCCTGTTGTGCTGTTACTGTTTGCCCGAGTGTATCTGTGGGAGTTGTTTGGCCAGAGTGTTCTTCTGTCATGTTCGGCTTGAGATGTTTCGCCCACATGCAGAATACACTCGACAACAAGGTAGATATAGAAAAAGGTTTATTTAGTAAGATAACTGGAACGGCCAGACTACGCCGAACAGGATCGGAACGAGAACCAGGAGGACGGGAAACCGGATCAGTCTAGGGGAAGGAGAGATGGATTAGCTACAGAAGGGAAGCGAGGGGAGGGTGCTGCTGGACGTAAGCTTACCACTTAGCAGGGAAACCAGACCGGGGAGGAGGCAGTGAGGCTCAGCGCTTGTTAGGTGGAGCCACAGGTGTCTGGGAGACCAGAGAGCGGAGGCAGAGGTGGGTCCGAGCAGCACCAGGAAATCCAGGGTCCAGAACAGCGGGAGAGACCAGTAGATGTCTGAAGGAGGTGGGGGTCCGAGGATGAGGAACTGACTTGAGAGGAACACGGAGGAGTCCAGAACAGGAGCCAGCACGAGTGAATGTCCTTGAGGAGTCTGACACAGGAGGAGGACTTCGAAACACGCAGAGGAACCTGGGAGACACAAAGGTAAGAATAATCTTAATGTCTTAACCGAGGATTTGTAGAGCTGGAGGCTACGGCTTGGTTGCATACCACGACTGTAACACTCTGGCATCTTCCTGCTGTCTGTGAGCTGTTTAAATGGAGCCGTCTGGTGCTGCTCAACCATCCGCAGGTGTGTGGGCTCCGCCCCCTTGGTCAACACCAAACACCTGTGGAAGGAAACAAGTGCAGCAGAACCGGCAGCAAGCTACACGGTCCTGCTGGCTGAGTCCTGACACACAGAGATACATTTTTTAACTTCCTTTTTCTGAATACATAATGTATTAACCACTTTCAGGATGGAAGGACCATTTTACACAGTATTACAAAAAGTGTTTCTGTACAGGATTACCAACTATAGCTTGGACTCTTGATTCAAGACTTGAGTGGAAAGACTTGAGACTTGTGACTCGCAAAACAATGATTAGTTTCTTCAGGGGAAGTAAGGCAGCTAGAGGTGGAACCGAAACAATCAACAGCCCCAAAAACTAAGAGAGGGATCATCCTCAAGTTAAACTCCAAGGCATGGCAGAACTTTGGCTGTGAGAATAACATTGTTGGAGTCAAAGTGCTATCTTCTGAACCATTATGTTTGATATTTCCACACGTTTAAATGTCAGCATTTAAACGTGTGGCTCTGGTTTAGGATGTTTTCTGAACAGTCTGGACAGTCATAACTAGATACATTTTAAATTCTATTGATATAAATCCCAACTTCATATGTTTGTGGGAACACACAGGCAGGCTGAGTTGTGTATTTTCTGCAGCACCAGCTGTCTAAGTCACAGATGCCAAGAGTTTGCACACTGTCATAGTGTGACAACACACACACCTGGTGATGTTTGTCACAACCTGTTAATACACTGGTCTTTTATTTTCTATAAGTCACGACTTAATCTGAGGAGACAAAGCTGTTTTGTGTTTCTGTCTGCCAGTGATTAACACACAAGCACAAGCACAGGTATTGTGAAACCGCACCAATCCACCCTGCTGCCGCGTAGCACAGACTAGGATAGATTCAGAAGAGGTGCACAGCGCCCACACTTGTTAAGAAAAAATGCCTACTATGCAAACTAGCACATTAGGCCTTAACTTAAAAACTGGGACAGGCTCTAAAATCTGAGAAGGAAGTTTCTTTCTAGCACCAGTCTCAAAATCTGAAGTTGTGATCATTCCAATATCTACTTTAGAATTCTTTTAAGTAATTGCTCAAACTAAAAGATTATTATAAACCTAAATCTGCCAGGTGTATCTTGTGTATATGATTACAGTTGATCACAGAAATATCAATCAATATTAAATGGGAAAGCCCCAAAGTAAGATAGACCCCTCACCCTATCAGCAGCTTCTACTCTGAGGAATGCAGTGAACTTAAAAGGCATGTTTGGCTACTTTTGTCTTGGGAGAGCTGAATTTGCTCGCTCATCATGGGAGTGGTGTTGTTGACTTGTTCTCCTGGCAAAGAAGGTTTTCTTTTCTTCTAAAAACAGCATGTTCGTTCCAAAAAAAAAAGTAAGAAATTAGTAAGTTAGGGGAAACCCAGTCACAACTTTTGGGTCATGAAGTCAGAACATATATCCAGTATTACCAAGGTTGCCGACTATTATATGTTCCTATAAAACACATGCTGCATTCTTTGTCTCTGAAATTCTTATAGATAGCTGACTGGTGGATTTGAAAAAAACTTTACAAAAATATACACATTTTAAATTAGGTTATTATATTTGGTTAATGTTTTCATCCATCCATCCATCCATTTTCCAACACACTTATCCCTATTGGGGTCACAAGGGTTGCTGCTGCCTATCTCCAGCTGTCAATGGGCAAGAGGCGGGGTACACCCTGGACAGGTCGCCAGTCTGTCGCAGGGCAACACAGAGACAGACAGGACAAACAACCATTCTCGCACACGCTCACACCTAAGGACAATTTAGAGAGGCCAATTAACCTAACAGTCATGTTTTTGGACTGGGAGGAAGCCAGAGTACCCAGAGAGAACATGCATACTACATCCAGGGCTTGAACCCAGGACCTTCTTGCTGCAAGTCAACAGCGCTACCCATTGCGTCACTGTGCAGCCCCTGGTTAATGTTTTGATAATGTTAAAATTTTCCACATGGCCCATATGATTAGGCAAAGAATGAGTTTCCTTTTTAAAACATGGAATTCAGAAAAATAACAATTTAAAAGAACAGACTTTGACAAAAACAAAATGGATTCCATGGAGCTCCTCGTGGTAACAAAGCTCTCATTGTGTTCTAATGAATTCCATAATTACAAATCATCTTCATTTCTTCCTGAAAGACTTGCCTATAATCCCTCTGTCCTGTCCTTACATCTGCCACGCTGTCCTAACCGCTTCCCCACTTTGTGCCGTTTGAGTTCATCTGAACACAGAGGCAGAAATGAGCTGTAGGGGAGGACGATTCAGATGCAGAGGGAGTGCATCTCAATTCAAGTCAAGTTGGATAATAAATATTTTGGCTGGAACAGTCCAGAAGAAGCTAACAGGGTGCCTTGATGGGTTGAGAAGTCATCTTGCAAACGGAAGGTTGGGGGTTTGATTCTAGCTTCCTCCCTTTCACATGTCGATGTGCCCCTGGGCAAGGCACTTAACCCCAAGTTGCCTACTGATCTGTCTATCGGTGTATGAATGTGTGCGCGGTAGTGAGTGTTACTGGGTGAATGTGGCTCTCGTGTACAGCGCTTTGAGTGGTCAGTATGGCTGGAAAAGCGCTCTCTATTCAGCCCATTTACCTCAAGACTGCTCTACGTGGGCCTTCCTCCCCTGAGAGACCTTAGATTCAGGCACCATGAAGCCTAGGTGGCAGACGAGGGTGGTGCCGTGATACTGTACATCAAAAAGGTTATGATGCTCAGGACTTTGGTTTTTTATTTTGACTTTTTTTTGTTTCCATTTTTTATATGATAAAGAGATTTCTGTGTTTAATAATTATTTTTACTCTATTTATTTGTATATAATTATTGCTCTATTCATCACCTGATCCCCAAGTATCCCATGCTTTTTATTTCCTGCCAACTATTCTCATCAGTTTTCCCAATACCTCAGCTCCCCTCCCTTCCCACTTCAGCTTCAGCCATTTGTTATCGCTTGTGTATTTCCTATAATCTTAGTATCCATCCCATGTTCTCATTTTTATTCACCTCCCACTTTTTTTTCCAGTTACTTCTTATGTTTCTATGCTATCAGCTCTTTCGTGGGTAATTCCTCTTTTTGTTCAGTTCTTTTATTCTGAGAACACCTCACTTTGATCCTGCCAGCACTTCTTATCTTTCTCATATGATACAGCTGTTTTTTATCCTATCTGCTGCATAAATAAACTGTGATCATGTGCACCCATGCTCCTAGTTTTCTCATTAAAACCAATCAACAATAAGATAATGAGAAGAGAACAATGCAAAGATTCAAACATTTGCTGTTTTGCTTAATATCAAATGAACATATGGCTGTAACCAAGTATTTCAAAGGTTTTCAAAGGACTGTGATTTCATCAGTTCTTTGAGATTTGATGGCACAATTTAGAAAGGATAACAATCTTAAAGGGCGGGTTATTTATAATGCAGCAGCCTAGCAAGGGGCAACTGACAGTGTACTGTATTTCATGACCTTGTCAGCTCATTGGCTTTCCCAGTAATCCACTTCCATATAGAGAAAGTGAGGATTTAGAGGGCTTTCTGCGATTGCAATATATACCTTCTTTACACTTGATCAGCCTGGCTCTCAGTCTGTGTCTCAGGCTTCAACAGCTCTGCCTCGGTAAGGCAAACACTTTTTCTCTCTAATCTTCATCTTATTTTTTTATTCATTCGGTTCGTACTAACATTGTCTCTCCTTCGGCAACATGACAACAGGTTTTAGGTTCTATATTATAGGTAGTCAGTCTTTCCACTATAGGAACTGTGCAACTCACATGTGATGTTTGATGTATCGTTACTTGTATTTGTGTTTGCTGTTGTGTACAATTACACTTTGTGTATGGCACTGAGACAGTTTTACTTTTTGAGGAGATGGGTCAATTTTCTATTTTGACATCAGATGTGTGTTTTGCTGGTCCAGCCCAGTGATGTGTTGTCTGATGATGTGGCATGCTGAAAGACAACACCACTACAAGGCTAAAAGTTGAAAATCAATCTGGCACTTTTTATCCTCCTGTCACCGCCTTTGCAGTTAGCATTTGGAGAAACACCTGGTTTGATATGGTGCAGACAGACGTGGTGTCTCTTTAAACAACATTATGTCTACTAAACCTGATCTAGAGAAGTTAAGTTACATTGTTGTTAATCCTTCAGTTTCCGGAACAGAGGAAGTCTTACACTTTTAAAACATTTTAAAACACTTTTGACACCCACCCAGGCTCCTATTTAACCCTATGTGTGCTATTCCAACACCCAAAGTACTGTGTCCTCTGAATTCTGATTTTCCGAAAATAAACCTATAGCCAAAAGATACCCACTCTCTCTCCTTCTTGCGTGCTACGGCTTGATAGAACTCTGACATTTGTTACCATGCCACTTATGTGTTTCAGATGCCTATGGTCCTCACACACCCTTTCTTTTCGGAGGAGCCAGTTTTTTTTCTCCGTACTTAATGAAGGCTTTAGGAACAGCTGTAGATCCAGGAATAGATGTTACTCCTCTGCTCTGTTGCAGTTCCAGGGGACTGCAAGCAGATTAGGCAGCAACTATGCAACCTCCAAGGGATGTGAAAGTATCTACACTAGTTCCTTTTTAGACCTGTGATAAATAAAGTTTTAAATTTCGAGTATATTACAGTGTCCTGAAAAGGTATTTGAAACAGTGTCGGAGAAAAGCATTTGAAATTGTGCAGAGTACAAATTCTAAGATCACACTGTGAGAAAAATATAGTTGCTCCGGTCAAGCTGGACACAGGCAGTTGCGGTGGCATAATCATATTAAATTATCCTACAGACATCTCAGTCAATCAATAAATGGGGAGCAACTCATAGCTGTTTAAATGTGTAACATTACAGTTGGATATCGAAAGGCGTTAGAGGAGGAGGAGACAGTACAGAAGCGTTTAAATGTTCAACATTTTGCCCAAAAACTAGACATCCCTTGCAACAGCAACATCAGTTGTTGGTTAAACGGTAAATGGACTGAACTTATATAGCGCTTTTCCAGTCTTACTGACTACTCAAAACGCAAAGTGGTTGGTGCATCTGTCAGACTGACCAACCGCATACCACTTAGAAATGATCATGACCACAGATTCTCCTCTCTTCTTTGAACCACTTAAAACCCTTAGTTTTCCTTGGTTTTTGAGCCATTTAGAGGTGTGTTGGTATACTTTTGATCATTGTCCTGCACTGTCTCATCCAAAAGGCTCTTGCTTTTCCACCGTCTGTCCAAAGAATATTTTCCAAAAGTCTTGATCGGATGTTTTTTAGGAAATGTGAGACAAGCCATTGTGATCTATTTGGTCAGCTATGGTTTCCACTTTAGAAATATGGAGGGTATTTTTGCTTCTCTTTCTTATTGTTGAATCATTAACCTTAACCTTGACTCCAGTAAGTGAGGCCTGCCATGTTTTAGATGTTGTTGCACAGTCTTTTCTGACCTTCTGTATTATATGTTGCTGAGCTTTTCAAGTAATCTTTGTTGGCTGAGCCTTACTGGTAGGGTTCGCTGTGGTCCACTGTGGTCATTGGAGTCCAAAGGTCTTAGAAACGGTAAACCTTTGAGAATTTTGAGAATATTTCGCCTCCATGTTGTCACATGACTTCTATTAAGGTGTTTTTATGGATAATAACACACTGCCAGACCAAAAAAAAAAGTCACCACCTGGATTTAACTAAGCAAATAGGTACGAGCCTCCCATTGGATAATTACTGCATGAGCGATTGTGTTTCAGCTGGCAACAGGTTATTTAACCCCAACTGGTGCAATGAGTTGCTTCTCATTTCTTAAACAACCCATCATGCCTAGTGCCTACTGTACAAGCCTGTGGGGGCAGTGCTATGATCTGGGGTTGCTGCAGTTGGTCAGGTCTAGCATCAGCAACAGTATGAGCTCACAGAATGAGGTCAGCTGACTACCTGAATATACTGAATGACCAGGTTATTCCATCAATGGATTCTTTCTTCCCTGATGGCACAGGCATAGTCAAAGATGACAATGCCAGGATTCACCGGGCTCGAATTGTGAAAGAGTGGTTGAGGGAGCACGAGACGTCATTTTCACACATGGATTGGCCACCACAGAGTCTAGACCTTAATCCCACTGAGAATCTTTAGGATGTGCTGGAGAAGGCTTTGCACAGCGGGCAGACTCTACCATCATCAATGCAAGATATTGGTGAAAAATGAATGCAACACTGGGTGGAAATAAATTGTGTGACATTGCAGAAGCTTATCGAAACAATGCCTCAGCAAATGTGTGCCGTAATCAAAGCTGAAGGTGGTCCAACAAAATATTAGTGTATGACCTTTTGCTTTGGTGGTGACTGTTTTTTTGGCCAGGCAGTGCATTAATCACATTTAGTTCATAGTTTTACAAGGACGGCAATTATAGCTTTTCCTAGAGCCAGGTTGGCTCGGATTGTTTATTTCCCTTATGAAATGGATAATAATTTGTAAACTGCTTTTTTTAGTAGTTGTTTTGTAGTTTTTGTGCAGTTATCCTTGTCTGTTATTACAATTTATTAGATAATGTGAAAAATGTGAATATGATAATAATATCATAAACAATATATATAAACAGCCAAAATCTGTAGGGGGGACAAATATTTTTCAGTGCACTTTAAAAAAAATGTGTTGCTGATTGAATGTTGCTTTAAAAGCATTTGGTTTTTGGTGAATCATTTTGTTACTTACATTTGCATGAAAATAAATATGACTCAAATTTTTCTTTTCTATAGGTTTTGTTGTTGTCATTATTTTTCATTTTGCCTTTAAATAATATTGAAAATTTACCAGCTGTAGGACATGCGTTAAACTTTAGATTATTCAAATGAGATTATGTAGTCATGTAGTCAATACTTTATTAACCAAATAAATAATAATATCCAGCGTCTCTCTTGAAAATGAGATGTTTGATCTCAATAAGAATACGTGTATAAATTATGTATATATATATATATATATATATATATATATATATATATATATATATATATATATATATATATATATATATATATGTATATATATATATATATATATATATATATATATATATATATATAACACACAACTACTGACTCTAAGCTTTCCTCGCCCTGAAGGACAGAGCTCTTTAACGTATCTCTAAAGCTGAGCTCAGCGACTCTGTCGAGGAAACTCAGTTCAGCCCCTTGTATCTGGAAGTTCATTCTTCTGTTATTGATCAATGAGCATAGATGATAGCCACAGGATAGACGGCAAGGTAACTGAGTCTGACCATTTGGCTCAGGTCTTTTTCATCACACCAGAGCAGAACAGCAGTTGGGCACGAGGCCCAGAGACAGTCGAACTCTTCCTTTTAAAATAGAGACTGACTCTTGGCCTGTAGCAATGCAACGCTACAATGCTCCATCAAACCTGGATTAAATAATTCTACACTAATAGCAGAATATTTCATACTCTGTAAATATTTAGCAAAATATTTCATAGTTTGTGAAATGTTTATTTGATTAGCAAGAGTTCAATAAAGGGGGATTTCAGTGCTCCACCCCCCCTTCTGAATGAGATGAGACAATCTTCCACAACCTCACCTTGGTAGCAGAGTTTGGCTTTTCCTCACCCAGTTTTATTCCACCTAGGCATCGGTTTCAGTTGATGACTGTGCTTCAACCTGCAAGTGAGATTGATGAGTATTAGCACCTGTTTGGTATAATTCGTTGATCAGACACCTGACTACAACCAAACACGGAGAAGCAGCGTTTAGTTCTTATACTCTTATCTGGAACAAACTCCCAGAAGACTGTGAAAGTGCCAAAACCCCTAGTTCCTTTTAATCAATCAATCTATTTGTTTAGAGTTGCCTTTGAATGTTAGTGTTGAAGTTTGTAGTCCAGGTTGTCTGATATCTTAACATGCTGCTACTATTCCACTGCAATGTACTTTCCTCTATAATGTTTTCTTTTATGTTCTGTTCATGTACTGCCCTTTGAATTGTCTTGTTACTGAAATGTGCTATGCAGATAAATTTGGTTTGCCTTACAATCCTAGAGAATCCCAGAAATGTTTGTAAATGTACCTATTAGAACTGATGCTGGTTTGGAGGCACAGCATAGTAGCACCAAATAGTGATGTAATTTTGATTTTTATTTTGTTCACTCCACTTACCATTTTAGACATTATTAAAATTAGACAATAGTTTTTTAGATACTTTTGAAAGCCTTCTTAGTTTACAGCATACCTTTCTATATTGCTGCTCAGTACTATAATAATAATAATAATTTTAAATTATATCTAAAATGTGTTTGTATTTTTATTTAATCTATGAAAAAGATAATTTACTGTTTGATGCAATTTGTAAATTATTATAAAAAGTAAGTTCTTAGCTAACTTAGGTTAAGGTTTTCTTCAAACCATGAAGCAATATAAAAATATCAGCAAATACAAGTACTCAACTACGTCCTTGTGATCAGTATAGTTATTTATTTTTTGTATTTTAGAATTACTTCCAAAATACTTGAAATGCTTGCTCTTACTCAAAAAGCACAAAATAAGGAAAAGAAAGAGTCTATTTGCCTCAGCTGACATAAAAAGCTAAGTCAGCCCAGCAATTTCCAACCCGTAAAAAATTATTTAATTTGAAAAAATGCAGGAGTTGCTACTCAGAAGATAGAAAACAACCTTTCACAGAAAAGAGTAAGGGGAAAGATGTAATGACTGGTTGATGCCCGTATAAACATACAAGTGAACAAATATATCATGGCTGAGGCAACCCCAGATCGTTCAAATCTCAAAGTGCAGCTTCAAGAAAATGGTGCTCATAGCCCTTTGTGACCAGTTGGGGGTGCAAGAACAGTGGGTTAGAGAGGAAGAGAAGGCAAAATCAAGTATTATGCTTTAGTAAAGTTTAAAAGTAGGCAAGATACATGACACCTAAACCAGTAGCTGTCAGAATGGCTCACAGAACACCTAAAACAGGTCAATCATCCTGTACCCAACTAAGGGTTACAAAATTATGAAGTAATATGTTGTATTATGATAGAAATGAGCTAATCATGGAATGTAGGACCTACAAGTTGAAATTATTGGGGAAGTCGGAGTATACCTAAAGCCGTAGTAGCTGGTTTACGTACAAGGAAACAAAGGAGAACTTTTCATATTTCAAACATTGTGACCTTATAAGTTTTAGATCTGTCCAGCAGGATACGTGGACTAGCACTCCGAGACAGAGGGGTGTCTATGAGGTCTTTAATCTGAGTTAAATCAAATATCATAGCCTTGTTTCTTCTCATTTTGTGTTTAACACATTGGCGTTAAATTCTGTTGTTATTGGGAACTGTAGATGTCACATAGGTCTGAAACATTTCAAAACGCAAGAATGAATATCCAAATCCAGCTTTCTTTCTTGTTTGTTTTAACAGGTAAAATCCAAATCCTGCAGTCAACATGGCCACTGAGTGAGTAAAATGGGATTTGTTTAAATGAGTTTTGTATTTTTAGATCAGCAGAAATGTCTAACAAATGTTAGAGTGATGTTTCTGAAACATCTTACGTCTGTTGTGTTTTATTTCTGTTTTGGAAACATTTATATTATTTTACAGAACATTTCTAAACACTGAAAAAAATTCATTATCAAATTTACTTTTATGGGAAATGAATGCTTATCTAAGAAAATTAAATGGAAGAAGTTGATAATTTGGTATCTCAGACAACTGAGCGTTACAAATTAATCTTCATGCATTTAAAACAAACAACAAGAAAATTCCATCTATTGTACTTCCCGTCGGTCTGATATTTGGTGTCTGTGTACAGAAAAAGACTGTCTGCAAGACGTAAGCACACTCTGAAGGTAATTTCACAATTTCTAATTTTCAACATTTGTTGGGTTCAGATATATTCCTTAACACACGCCTTATTCTCAAAAGTACTAAAATGGGCCAGAATTGATTCTAGAAATGAAACAACTATTTTTGCTTATTTTGTTACTGCCAAGTCTTAAAGTTAATAATGTAACTATCAGGGGTAAATGTGCTGTTTGATGCAACAGTTTTTAATAGCATGCTAGTTGTGAATGTGGATAAGTCATCTGTCATCCAAACAGACCATGTGCTAGCTAACGTGACCTGTTAAACATTAACGCTTCAGCAACTGTACGAGAACAGCAAATTTGAGCCAAGATCACATTTGTAAAGCACTAATCCATTATATACTGTATTTCCTTTTCTCAGTCAATTAAGGTCTTAAAGTTTTCTGTTGTTGTTTTTTTTTTTTTTTTTTTTTTTTTGCCTGATGCAATTTCACAGAGCTGTATGCTGGTGGTCGCCAACAATTTACTGGAGGCCGAATCTCAGGTGAAGGCCACGGAGAGAGAGAAGTTCCTGGCTGAGAAATGTCCTCCTTTGGATGTGCCTTATTCCAGGGAGGAGTTAATGGTGAGTATAAAACTGTCAGACATTTACCTTGGAATAATTTGGAGATTTCCTCACTGATTAGCAAGCAAAAGTTAGCCATAGTTTGATATTTCTTATCATGAATATAAAGTAGGTTTTTGTAAGCAGTTTTGTCATTTTTGTGGGCTGCATGTAAAAACCCAACAAAAAAAACTAATTAGATGGGGTTTTTCTGGGGGGGTGTCTTTCAGGAACTTTGCAAGAAACTGCATCAGGAGATTAACATCAGTGAAGAGGAGAGATACAGCACAGAGTTTAAACTGAACATGGTGCTCAACGAGGTGAGACGATCTTTTAGGCTTCTGTCCTTGAATGGTTCTGTAAAACAAAATACCAGTCACGTTTCAACATGTTCAGTTTACACAAAGAAAATCTTCACACAATAGCCTGTTCACATTGTTATTTCAAAGTCAAAACTGCATGTTCGAAAAAACACATCAAATGTAAAATGTTCACCAAAATATCATGAACTAATGAGGAACTAACCATCATTTATGTGCATTAAATGACCCAAACAAGTAATACTAAAGCCTGTAGATGGATGGATGGATGGATTTTGTGATGAAAATGAATTTTCATTACCACAAACATTTTAATGTGGACTTTTCCTTTCTTTATTTTGTGTGATTTTGTACACTCGTGTGAAGATGTGAATATTTCAGAAACAGCCCAGATCATTTATAGATTAAAAGGGACAATTGAATACAAAAAAAATCCCAATTTCTTTTCTATGAATGCAAAATACCTAAGATTAGATCATGCTAAAGACTGCATTCTTTTGTGTAGTAGCTAATAAGATGGTAGAAGACTAAACGTGAACTACTTAAAGCATCGCTCAGTGGTTTACATTAAAGTCAGAAAAAAGGTACAAGAGATGTCAGAAGCTTCTAGAAGGAAAACTGTGTTATCTACAGATAACCAGGATATTAAACGAATCATAGTCACAGACATCAAAGTCACAGAGTTTTTAGCATTTTAAAGGGTCAGATTATTTCTGTCATAGAATACGCTGGTTTGAAAACGTTGTGAACCTTCACAGATCTCCCACTTAAGCAGAATGTTTAAATTAGCAATAAGCAATATTTCACCACTAGGTGGTCCTTGAGCACTGTCTGTACATCAAAACCAGATGTATGACAAGACGTGCCTCACCTCTCGCTTCAAGTGAGAAAGCCTTGCTCCAAGTACCCACCCAGCCCCTCCTTTCCCTTCTCACGCGCCGCCTTCTGTGCTCATATTTGTGAAAGTAAAACATCCTCACTTTTTGGAGGAACAGTTCTAGTTAAGAAGTAAATGACTCATAACTTGATAATGCTGTTAGCAAGAAAACATTTTGATCTGCTGGGTGGCTCTCTGCCATGTTGCTCCAACACTGTGCTGCTCTGATGGTGGTATTTTAGGGTAGGGAGGGGCTAAGCCCTGAGTGTCAGCTGTTCACATACACAAACATGCACATACATACATGCACGAGCATGTACACGCACAGTCCAGCCCGGCAATGTAAACAAGAGATTGGAGAAAGACACAGAAAGCTGCGGTGTGAAGTCATACCACAGTCCATCTGAAATATTACCTTTAGTTCTTCACATAATTTTTTAGTTCTTTATATAAACAAAATATTGAAATTTTGCTTATTACTCCTTTAAGGTTCTACTTCTCTAGAAAAACACAGGGCCTGCATTTCACAGCTATTAAACCCAGGCTTTCCATGTTAATGGGAAATGCAGGATTCTCAAAGCTGTTTGAAGTGTCACCTTTGAAATTAGTTTGTGTTTATTGCAAACTTATACTAAAATCCTGTTTAACAGCAAAACTTGATCCTAATGACTTGGTGATAGACACAACAGAGTAGGGCTGGATGATATGGAATAAAAGCATATTGATAAAATAGAAATCAGATTCATCGATATCGATAATTATCAAAAAATTCAGAACTCATATGTGCAGCCCTGGCCATTTTATACTGTTGCTTAATTGACCTATTTTAAATAAAGAACACTGAATTCAAACACAACCCTTTATTTGTTTGTTATTGGTTGGGAGAATGTAATGACTGTAGTATTAACCTATATGATAGGCTAGAATGCTAAAAGAAGGAAAACTGTTCTTCTATTTAACTTTTTCTTGACCCCTTTTTTCAATTGAACCACACATTTATCAATCGATATAAAATTGTTATTAAATTATCGTCCAGCCCTAAAACAGAGAGTGCACATTTCCAGCACTGTAGATCCTTTAGCTGGGAGATGTTTTTTCTGATCTTTGTGACAATACAGTGTTTTCTGAATTCGCATATTTTCTTTTGCAGAGAAAATAAGTGAATAAAATAAATGCAGAGTTGAATCATATGGCGTTTTTTAAGTCTTAAAAAGACTGAATGCTGTTCTGCATAATTTTCAAAATGTGGTTTTTAGCATTAATTCTTGGACCATTTTGGTTTAGACTTACTGACATTAGTTTTCCCCCGAGGCAAGCCTCTGGCTACTCAGGAAGCCTGTTCAACGGTACATTGGTGCCATTTTAACACAACGTTTCAAACTTTCATGATTGTTAAATTATATCACTTTGGCATTAGAAGATGATTTACAATGAAGTCTATTTTAATTCACACTAAATAAAAGGTTTTTAATGGCCTGTTACTAATAGAAAAAATAGCTAACCCAGTCAGAGTAACTATTTGATGGAAAGGTAATGTGTTGTCAAAATATATGTGTTCAATTCAGTTGAATTTTATTCAATTCATTGGTGATTAGGCCTATTTTTATATTGCACTTGTTTGGGTGGTTTGACCTACCACCTGGTGTCCCCAAATGGCCAGCCTGTCCACTTCGATTTCCTGAAGCTGGGTGGGTAGGTGGTTCCATGGTTTTGGTGTGAGCTGGTGTCATCCAATTCTTACCCACAGTCCTTTGAGCCTATCCTGTCTTGGTCCAGACTCACCATGGAATCGCTGCTTCTGGAACCATGTACTTAGGCTGGAGAGGGTGAACATTATAGTTACCCGGTTCTGGACAAGGGACACTTTGTTCCAACTTTAGCTAGGGCCCATGGACCCCTTCCTGGGTAAACCTGTACCAGAGTTGGTTCAGGGGCAGTGGGAGTTTGGTGCAGATTTACACAGCTTCCATGGAGTCAGTCTAGTCCTGTAAGCTTGGTCTCTAGACCAGGGGCACTCTGAAGGAGTAAGAGATTGCTTTGCATTGCTAGAAATTCAGGGTCAGACTATGGCTGGTTCTTAGCTTTTATAGATATGCTTACTAGGCGCAGCCAGTGGATACAACTAAATATTGCAAACATTGAGAGAGTTTTTAGCATGTTTCTGGCGCCTGTCATAAAATGGGTCATATATTTGATCTTGTTTTCTATGTAAGACAAAACATCAACAATTTACATGTTGAAGACGTTTACCTGAGTGACCACTGCTGCATTTTCTTAAAGGTCCAATCAAACATGGAACCTGTTCTTGCCAAATTAAAATCAGTCAATGCTTTTTAGTGTGTTGAGAATTCGTAGGTTAAATTTTAATGAATGTTTCTGAATATAATAATAATAATAATAAAACCTCCAGAGCTGCTTTTCTAACCTACTTTTTTCAAATAAAAAACTCCAAAGTTTTGTTTAATACATTAAATAAGATAGTCTTTCCTAGGATCCCACGTAACTTCAAAGTCTGACTTACACCATTCTGACATTTTTCAAGAATAACACTAGGCCTATCAAGGCTGAATTTTCACCCTTTCTGCCCCACAATTATAATAAAATATAGGTGTATTCACACCTGGACAATCCTTTGGTCTACTTGTTTGGTCCGGACCAAAGGCAGACATTATTTTCTCATTTGGTGCTGTTTGTTTTAACATGGCACTTTTTGCAAGTGAATCATAACTGGTAACAAAGCAACACGTGTGATTATAATTGTTCCTATCGGACAAAAATGAATAGGGGGCGACTTAGCACATATGATGAAAGACAGCTATTATAGAAATCCTGCAGTCAGCACCTCTGTTTTGCATATTTGTGCTGTTATTACAGCTGATAAATCACTGAGCGTGGCAAGAGCTGCTCATTCAACACAGGTTTCACAACATTTTACTCCTGATTTTGGAACGCTGACAGAGAAGGCGTCCGGCAAGCTGAAGCAGTCCCACAACGTATTGGAAGCAGCGTTGCTAAGCAACAGGTACGATGTTCACTTCTATGGTGGCTTGTTAAGTCTAAAGAGACATACGTTTTCTGCAATTGGTAAGGATCAAGGCCGTTTCGTATTCACACTAGAAGCGAACTGCACCAGAGTCCGTTTGGAAGCGGACTGAGGTCACCTCAAAAATTGGTTCCCGGTCCACTTGTCCACCAGAGTTCGCTTGACTGTATTTACACCTTCACAAAAGGTCTGGACCAAGGGGGAAAAAAAATATGGTCTGTTTAAAGCAGACCAAATGTGGCAGGTTTGAATATACCCTAAAATAATCACACGACTGAATTGAAAGTATGTACTTCCATAAAAGATATTAACAATTACGCTTAGTGTTCTTGTCTACTCTTTTGCTCAACAGAGAACTAACACTGAAATTATATATTTTTTCTAAACAAGGGCTAATTGTCCTGTACCTATTGTTTATGCCCTCATCAAGGAAACTAAAATATTATTATATTGTACTATTGCTTTTTTCACTTAAATAGAAAGAATCCCGTTCCTTACAAAACATTGTCATGGTCTCAAAATGGTGATTAAATGATAGTATCTATTTTTTGGACTTTCCAGCAGCTTTTGACAATGTTGACCACACTATCTTAATTAACAGACTTTACAGTCATATTCCACAGATTAGAACATGCATTCCAAAGAGGGTCATATGACAGAGTAAATGTATCTTTTGAAAATAAAACCCTTTTAAACTGGTATTAAACATACTTCTCATTAAGTTTAAATTTTTGTGTTTTGATGTTATCTAACCTTAAATGTGCTCATTAGCTATACGTGGAAAAAATAATCATATGTAACAGAAATGAAGACTTGAAAACATCAGGTGTATATAATCTTTTTCATGTAGTGAATTTAGCTGATAAAATAATTGACCTTTTCAAAAATATTCTAATATGTTGAATATTACTGTATAGTTTGGTGGGGATCTCTGGAAGTGTTTTTAGAATGGTTCAAATCTCACCTTTAAAAAGGAAGCATCACTTTCTGTATATTACCACAACCAGTAAAATTCTATTGATTGGACAGATCATAAAAAACGTTTCATAATACTTTTTTTATCAGATGACATTCCACTGTACTACTCCTTCAAATAATCTGGATTCTTTAACTGTCTGAATTACTCAAGTGTTTAAAGCAAACTACAAATTAGTTAAAAATAACTACCTTCAATTGAACTCAGAAAGGACAGAATTCCTGATCATTGGCTAAGAGTTTATCTGATTAGATAAGAGATTTGACTTTTTCACACTCCCTGTCTCAGCATTTTAGAAGTGACCAGTCCAGGGTGTAACCCACCTCTCGCCCAACGACCACTGGAGATTGGCACGGGCTCCCCTTACCACCCTGCATGGATAAGTGGGTAGATAAAATGGATGGATGGATATAGAGAAGGTGTTGCCTTCATGTGCTTGGGTAGTTTTGCTCTACAAGATCAGTATCTCAGAATCAAATTCATATCCCTTCATTGACTTTATCATCATGTCTGCATCTGCCATCAAAGTAGACTGGTCACACCAATGAAATAGAAACTGGTTTTGGGTGTGTAGTGTAAATTAGGTGTGTATGTACAAATATTTGTCACCTTGAGGTGCAAAGTTGTCATAATGGTGTAGAGGGTTGAAATTCTAGAATTTCTTCACCCTCCTCAATGTGACAGTATGTTAAGTTGCTGTTACTTTTATACTGATCTATTCTTTTTAAAAACTGGATTTCCTTCTTTTCTCGATAAAATATTGCTGATTTTAGATATTTATTTCCTCTGGATTAGGAAGCTGTGCAACTAAAAAAAATTTTTGCTGAGACATTTTTACTTTTAAACATTTGTTACAATGTGTACCAACATCAAAAGTGTGTTTATTTTTTATAACCGGGAGCAGATTATTAACATCTCATGAGCTTAAATAATACCTCATCTACAGCCCCAAATCTCAGATGAGTTATAAAGGAGGCAATGTGGATGCAGAGTAGGAGGAAAGAGAACAGAGAGAAGGTGAAAGTTCAAATGATCTCTTCCATCAATTATTATGGGAAACATGAGATCACTGGGAAACAAGCTGGTAGCGCTTTTGCCTTGCATCAAGAAGGTCCTGGATTCAAATCCTGGCCTGAATGGAGTATTCTGCTTAGAGTTTGCGTGTTCGCTGTCAGATGTGTCCATGGGTTCTCTCTGGATACTCGGGCTTCCAAAAGCATAATTAATTAGTTTGTGTGCAAAACCGTTTTTCCTGTGTGTCTTTGTGTTGACCTATGATGGACTGGCAGCCTATCCAGGGTGCAAGATTATATACTCAGCATCTCCCTGGCCTCTCCCTGCCTGGCTATCTGACCATACAAGCATACTCATGCATGCTCAGTATGAGGGATTGCTGCAAAGCCATGGAAAATGCAGACGACTGTCCACTGTGGCTCTACGCTATTTCATGAGAAGTGAATGCTGCTTGTCAAGACTTTTTGCAATCTCCTGGGTTTCCTTACATAGGAAACTTTTTGACCAATCTGTCTGGATGATTTGACTGAATTTGACTTTGTCTTAGTGCCTTGAGATGACATGTGTTGTGAATTGGCACTATATAAATGAAATGGAATTGAATTAAAGAGAACTGCGAGAAGATAGTCTTGGAAAGCTGAAGAAGCCTTATAGGGTTGTTTGAGGAGACAGACTGGGATGCACTGTGCCAGCGAAATGCAAAGGAGTTCAATGCCATGACAGGTTGCCCCAGTTATGCAAACTTCAATTTAGATAACATCATCCCTGTCAAAAAAAAGATTATTCCCATAACATGTTGGATCCCAAGGGACCTGAAGGAACTGCTTAAGAAGAAAAAAAAGCTCCCCTATAGGGGGAAGACAGGAAATATTGAGGGGCAGTGGCGTATTTAGACCATTTTTAGGGGTACTCAAGCACCTCTAAATCTTAGCTCAGCACCCCTAAAAAATTACTGATTCAGAGTATTCCTGCGTGTCGGTTCGGCTCTGCCAGACGTGCGTACATGCGCAGGTTCGCCCGGAGCGCCTCCGTTTGAAGCAGTGACGGGGTTCTACTATGCTTGGTCCAACATAAATGGCTGGCCAAGGCCGGAGATCACTTTAGTGGAATTTATTCAGTTTTTTTTCAGGTGAGCCAAAGATGGCAGGTGCAGAATATATACAAGGACATCCAGGCAGGTTAAAAATAGACAAAAAAACAGTACCTTCCATGTTACAGTCATTCACCCTCAGTGTGACTTCTCTGGAGTCTAACAACAGACTGCCTCCCTGTGGAGCAGAGCCCTGCTTTTAAAGCCACAGGCTCCGCCCCCAGGAAGTCCAACCAAGCAAACAAAAAAACAAAAGCAAACCAGAACAACTAAGCAATTACTTCAAACTCAAATAAATAAAAGTATACATAATAATAATAACAATGAGGAAAAAAATAAATTTGTAAACAAAAATACAATACTCAATTTAACAAAACACTCGGTACTTCTGATGACATCACGTCATCATGTGACTCCCTCCCAGCATACCACAGTCCAGAAACAATCCTGCTTGAAAACAGAACCGGGAAAATGTTTGAAGCTGAAAATAAAAGGTTAGAATGAATGCTAACTGAAGCAGGAACACCATGTGTGCACCCACGATGAACCGCATTAGTTTAGCTGCAACAAAAGGGAAGTTAGAGATGGTGTATGTGCCTGTGTATATGTGTGTGCAGGCGTGCTCGCATGCTGACGTGGACTTATAACTACGTCCTAGTTTGTGACGGCTCCTCCTTCACAGAAGCGCTCGGCGTTCCCACGGTGTCATTTCAACGCTGCTGTGCACAGCTCCACTGCCTGCTTTTTCTTTCCTGTCCCTTTACATCTGAAGCACACCGGACTGTGCTGTGTGCTGTTTAACTCCACTCTCATTGGTTTTGCTGCCTTAAATTCCGCCTTCCCTCTTCCTGATTGGCTGTTTTCTATTGCGGTTACCACAATTAATACTAGGCTACGAAACTAGTCCCAGTTAAGAAACTAAATATTATTTGCACTAAAATAGGTGAAAGCTGCTGAGTGCAGTTCTGAACAGAAGCAGGAGAGAGTTTTGATTTGTGGAACTGGAGAAATGTAAGTAACTAACGTTAGCATCTCAAAATAGCATTTAATTCTGAAGTATAATACATTTTATCAACAAAAACCTAATCTCTTTTATAAAACTAAATATTCTGTGCCAGGCAGGAGTTCTGAAGACTGCTGGAAAGATGGAAAAGCAAAGACTGTAGGCTATTAAAAATTCAGATTCTTAGCCACAGCCGTCTGAAAAAGAAAAGGTGAGGGTTTCCCTTTTACCAATATTTTGTTGTTATTGTTGCTTTCATTTATTGTCGACCATTTGAGGCAGTTCAGGTATAAATAGCTGGTGTAATTTCTTTTGCATAATATATAGTATAAGAACACTAGATGCTGCCTTAACAACTATTTTTTGTTTAGACTTTTGCTTAGTTATGATAGCATGATTAGGGTTCCACAAAATAATAGTGCTATTTATTTGACTATTTCTACTTCTAGAATTAGGATAAAGACAAATAAAACAGAGGAACACTAGTTACATTGGTTTTATTGTACATAGATTTCCACACTGTCCATTAGTAAGTTAGAACAAACCAGGGACGGAGCTAGACATTCTCATCATCAGGGACTTAGTCCATAAAATATTACATTATTACAAGGGTAATTAGGTAGCCTACACCAAAAAGTAAGCAATTATTTAATCTGTTGATGTGGTCGCAAAATTAATTTAATATAGGCCTTTACATATCTTAAAGTTTAATCTGCTGTTCTTTAATAGTCGTACTGTATATACCAATAGTATATTAATTTGTTCTCATTTCAGTGATGAAATGGACAACCATTCATGTAACAATTCAGTTTTGGTGTCACCCATCTTACTCAAAGTACAGTATTAGGTCCTCCATGCTGCTTATGTATAAAGGTTTACTGCACATTTAAACATTGACAACTCAGTATTGTTAGGGAAGTAATTAGTTGTCTGAGAGGATGTAGGTAAGGAGAAGCTGTTATCTACACTTCAGATATATGATGTAAGAAATGTGTTTGGAATGTTGAGATAAATTAAATGAAATGGGCCACACAGAGCAACTACAACCCAATTTTACATATTTGAAATGCTGTCAGTATCAGTGACACTTCTACTTCCAGTGCAGAGTAAATATAATAAATTTATTTGCAGTCCCTTGAATGTATAATTTTGCTGTGTTTTATGATGCAGACAGAGTATCTTAGATAAAAAAATAAGGGTTGGGTTTATCTCTGCGCATTTCTATATCTTCAAAAGAAAATGCAGGATAGACAACAGACATATTGTGACTATATTTGGTTTAATAGGCACATATTTACCGTTTGTCTCTGTTGCTGGTAGTTCAAATGGAAAAAAGTCCCAATTCGACATTCATCAGATCCTGTGATGCTTTAAACATCAACAAACAGCATCTAGTGTGTGTCGTGGTTATAAAATTTTGCAAGAAATACTGCTTTTCTCTTTAGACAGGCGAAACGCATCCTGACGCTCAAGTCAAGCATAAAAAATAGGAGCATGCATATTGCGTAGGACCAATAACGTCAGACCAGGGAAGGTTTGTTTGTAGGTGTTCCTACCAAAGTTCAAATCAAACCTATGCCCTTGCATCTTCGTTTCACAATCAGACCACGATGGGACCACAGATATTTTTAGTTTCTAAAAAAAAGCAGAGCGCAGCCATTCTTGCTAATTGGATTTATTTCTATTTGAACATTTTACATCTGCAGCTATATTCTTTTCTGCACATGTGGCATCTGTGTCTGAAGCTCTTTAGCTGTTCTAATGAATTGTTTCTAAACATGAGCTCAGTAGATGCAGTCGTGGATTCAGAATGCCTGTCTGAAAAGTTATATCTGAACTGTATGTTTTTTTTCCTAATAAGGAAACTATTTCTCTTAATCTGAGTTTTAAAAAAGACAAATTCATAAAGGAAATGTGTAGGGATTTATTAATTTATTAGCAATTTGCTTGACAGAAGACATGAACTGGTCATGAGACCACCATAATATATGGCAGGCTTATGTCTTATGAGACTGCATATCTAATGGAATGTATATATATATATATATATATATATATATATATATATATATATTTAAGACTGAAATGAGAAAAAAAATATACTGGAAATATACCAGTCAGTCTACTATATAACATTCACTCAAATGTCAAGAAGTAACAGTAATGACTGACAGAAACTGCCAAGTCAAGAAGCTAACATGGGCTTGTCCTACAGAATGGTTAGGGGTATACAGCCAGGAAGTCGGCTGTTCAGAGGAGCACAGAGAAGAGCTACTGTTCTTCGACATAAAATAGAGCCAGTTCTGATGTTTCAGGAATTTCTCTAAGAATGCCTCCAGGATATGTTTATGGAAAGGTTTTTAGTACATGCTCTACCAGGAAGAGAACTTGGAGCGTATGTCTGACTTGCTCGTGAGAAGTTTCAAAGCCACCCTGCTTTGATACAATACAATAATCAATGGAGAGAAATTGATTAGACTGGATTAAGAAAATGTGTCTCATAATGATGAACATTTTCTCTGCTTTTACACACCAGCCTGGAAAGTGAGAAGTGCTCTTTGCAGCAATCAAAAGTCAGAGAGGAGACGGCATCACACAAGCAAATTTCTAGATGACTATTTAGGATACTGACATCAACATGCAATACAGAAAATACTTTCCCACCTCTTTTATCTTGTCTAGAGTGTATTTAGATAGATAATATAAAAATTCCTTTGCACTCAATTCTTTTACATTTCTCCAATAATTTCATGATCATTCAATATTTTTCCTATAATTTATTTATCCCGAATAGAATTACTTTTCTAGCGTCACACCTTTAACCCATCAGGCCACTGAAACTAATTAATTTCCTTCTATGAGGATGATAAAGTTTATCTTAGTACGGGTTTAATCTAACTGAGTTCTCCACCCCCAAAAGAGGGTTCCATAATAGTAGATCTTTATCGGACAATTCTGCATCAAAACTTAAAGAGTCTGTCCCGCTTTTAATATCGTCAGTATTGCAGAAATACCCTGCAGATAGCAGCAATGTTGTTTCTTCCCATTCACAAATAGATGTCTTTGTTAACGGTGTGACTTCTTCATTGCGTTCTGCATTAGACAATGTAGCTCCTTTGAAAAAGAAGGTGATTATTCACAGGAAGCTGGCTCCCTGGTTTAATTCAGAGCTGCGTTCCTTGAAGCACAATGTTAGGAAATTGGAGAGAAAATGGCGCTCTACACACCAAGAGGAATCCTACTTAATCTGGAGGGACAGTCTATTGTTGTATAAAAAGACCCTTTGCAGAGTTAGAGCAGCATATTTTTCATCATTAGTTGAGGAGAATAAAAATAATCCTAGATTTCTCTTCAGTACAGTTGCCAAACTTACTCAGAGTCACAGCTCAGTTGATCCATCCATTTCCTTAGCTCTTAGCAGTAATGACTTTATAGGGAAACTTCATAAATGAAATTGATTCCATTAAAAATAAAATAATTGGCATCCTCCCAAACATGATTACCTCGTCCTCAGTAAGTGAGGCCGCGTTGGAGGAATCTTTAGAACCTGCGCAGTGTCTGAACTGTTTAGAAGCAGTAGAGCTTTCTGGGCTATCTAAAATTTTAGCTTCATCTAAACCTTCTACCTGTATGTTAGACCCAATCCCAACCAAGTTGTTTAAGGAGATATTCCCTTTGATCAGTAGCACTATTTTAGACATGATTAATCTATCCTTAGTAAATGGATATGTACCACAGGCTTTTAAAGTAGCTGTTATTAAACCTTTACTTAAGAAACCATCTCTTGATCAAGATGAGTTAGTAAATTACAGACCTATATCTAATCTTCTTTTCTTATCTAAAATTCTTGAGAAAGTAGTTGCTAATCAACTTTGTGAACATTTACAAAGTAATGACCTACTTGAGGAGTTTCAGTCAGGCTTCAGAGCTCATCATAGCACTGAAACAGCTCTGGTGAAGGTCACCAATGATATTCTCATGGCCTCAGATAATGGACTTGTGTCTGTACTTGTCCTGTTAGATCTCAGTGCTGCATTTGATACAGTTGATCACAATATTCTCCTACAAAGACTTGAGCATACTGTAGGGATTAAGGGGAAAGCATTAGGCTGGTTTAAATCTTATCTATCGGACAGATTCCAGTTTGTTCATGTTAATAATAAATCTTCTTCAAACTCTAGGGTCACTTGTGGAGTACCACAGGGTTCAGTCCTTGGACCAATTTTCTTTACTATATTCCGATTGGCAAAATTATCAGACAGCATGGGATTAATTTCCACTGTTATGCTGATGACACTCAGCTATATTTATCCATAAATCCTGATAAATCCAATCAATTACTTCGACTACAGTCATGTCTTGATGACATCAAAAGCTGGATGACTTTAAATGTCCTGCACTTAAATTCTGACAAGACAGAAATTGTAATCTTTGGACCAGAGTCCTCAAAAAATAAACTTCTTAATCAACCACTTAATCTGGATGGCATTAACTTGGCCTCTGGTAATAAAGTAAAAAATCTTGGTGTTATTTTTGACCAAGACATGCCATTTAAATCCCATATTAAACAGGTTTACAGAGTTTCCTTTTTTCACCTCAGGAATATTGCAAAAATTAGAAACATTCTGTCCAGGGGTGATGCTGAAAAACTAGTCCATGCATTTGTTACTTCAAGGTACAAAATACAGTTCAAAGTCTTCAGCTGATCCAAAATGCTGCAGCAAGAGTTTTGATGTAAATCAACAAGAGGGATCATATTTCTCCAATTTTAGCTTCCCTTCATTGGCTTCCTGTTAAATCAAGAATAGAATTTAAAATTCTTCTTCTAACGTATAAAGTCCTTAATAATCAAGCTCCATCATATATCAGAGCTCTGATTACCCCATATGTTCCTAACAGAGCACTTGGCTCTCAGACTGCAGGTCTGCTGGTGGTTCCTAGAGTCTCTAAAAGTAGAATGGGAGGCAGATCCTTTAGCTATCAGGCACCAACTCTCAGATTTGGTCCGTGAGGCAGACACCCTGTCTACTTTTAAGACAAATCTTAAAACTTTCCTTTTTGACAAAGCTTATAGTTAGAGTGGCTCATGTTACCCTGAGCTACCTCTATAGTTATGCTGCTATAGGCTTAGGCTACTGGAGGACATCAGGGCCTATTTTTCTCACTCTACTGATTTCTACTGTTCTCCAGTCTACTGTTCTCCAGATTTGCATTGCATTACATTGAAATGACTGTTGTCATTTCAGCTTTTAACTTTTTGTTCTCTCTCTTTTTTCTTCATAGTAGGTTCACCTGGTCTGTTGTTCTGTTAGCTGTGACATCATCCAGGGAAGACAGATCACCCACTATTACCATCTAATGTAGAACAGATTACTGGATCAATGTGTGCTTCTGTGCTTTTTTGTCTCTCTTGTTGTGTCTCTAACCCCCAGTCGGTCGAGGCAGATGACCGTTCATACTGAGCCCGGTTCTGCTGGAGGTTTTCCTTTCCGTTAATGGGGAGTTTCTCTTTCCACTGTCGCTTCATGCTTGCTCAGTATGAGGGATTGCTGCAAAGCCATGGACAATGCAGACGACTCTCCCTGTGGCTCTACGCTTCTCCAGGAGTGAATGCTGCTTGTCGGGACTTTGATGCAATCAACTGGTTCCCTTATATAGGAAGTTTTTGACCAATCTGTATAATCCAACCCAATCTGTATAATATGATTGACTGACTTTGTAAAGTGCCTTGAGATGACATGTTTCATGAATTGGCGCTATATAAATAAAATCAAATTGAATTGAATTAAATCGAAACAAGTCTGTCAAATTCTTTTGACAGACTTGATCTTCTTGTTGAGGGTAATGAATATTTCTATATTGTAGACACCTTCAAAGTCTGATAGGATGTGTATATATATATTTACACATACACAATGATCATACACTCAAATTGTCTTTTTCTTGACTGAAAAATATGATTGACTTTGACTTTGTAAAGTGCCTTGAGATGACATGTTTCATGAATTGGTGCTATATAAATAAAATTGAATTGAATTGAATTATCCAGATATTCATAATTATTTGGTTAAAGAAGTTTATGTACTCATTTCTTCCTCTGTTTAGGTGGTGGATCAGACAATCAGCTCTCTCTGTTTCCACCAGCTTCCCTGGTGAAAACTCTATTAGGCTCGTTAAAAGTCCTTCTTACTACGGACATTTTTTTACTTTCTCTCTTAAGGCCTGGGCTACTTCATGAATAACTTTTATCTTACCAGATACAATTTTAAGAAAAATCATAGAATTCTTGAAATTCTAAGATTTTTCCTAATATGAAGTCACTAAGAGCTACTTTTAGTCTTAGGTATCTTTGTGAATATGGGCACTGTTGTTTGAAATGAACTTTTACTCCCTAGTTTTATTAGTTTAAAGCTTATACACTTTTTAAGAAATTTGTGGGTAGGGTGATCCAGTGGTAGTACATGCAACCCATACACATAGGCCCTAGGCATTGACACAGCTGTACCGGGTTAGACTCTAGCCCGTGGTCCCTTGGCAGCCTGGTTTCATTAAAGACCACTACAGCCACAAAAATGACAAAAAGAAGAAATGACTGCAAATAGACCCTATATGCAAAGATTCCCAACTTCTCCTGTAACAGATCTCAGAAGATGACATGATTCCTTTCAAATCTTCATAACTTAAAGTACTATTAGGTGACTTTAATTCAATCTTGAAGTTACATAGTTCCTTTGTTTCATGATCTTTCTAAAGGTCAGGGACCTGAACATCAAGATTATGGATCTCAGGGGAAAGTTCAAAAGACCACGACTGAAGAAGGTGCGTATGTCTGCTGACGCCATGCTGAAGGCTCTGCTGGGCTCCAAACACACGGTCAACATGGACCTGAGGGCCAACCTGAAGCAGGTCAAGAAGGAGGTTAAAGAAGAGGTATGTGGCTAAACATAACCAAACTTTTTGAAACTTAACCACTCAATTTAACTTAAAATTACAAATTTATTGTTTTTTAAAAATTGTTTAGTTCAGTTTGTCCTCTAGAAGGCAGGACAAAACAATAACCCTAACACCATGTTGCTTACAGATCCTTCATAAAAAAAAATAAAAAATACAATTCCATAAACTAAGACCATCTTGTTTGTGTCTACAGGACAAGCAGCTGCGTGATGTGGGAGACTGGCGCAAGAACATTGAAGACAAGTCTGACAGGAAGAAGATGTTTGACAGTTAAATTTGATCTGTCATTGATTTATAGCCTCAACAGAATCATTATTTTGAGGTGGTGTTGTGTGGTCATGAGCAGCCAATATCTTACAGCAGAAATGTTCTTTTTAAAAACAGGCATTAGTTGCAGAGCTCCTGGTTAGTAAGAGCAGGACGCCTGCTCTACTTCATAAGGGTTAAGGCTACATTCACACAGCAGACGAATGCAACACAAATCCGATCTTTTTGCCCACTTTTTCATGGCAGTGTGAACGTAACGTAAGCTGACCTACTACTCCTCCTGTTCTGGTCCAATTTTTGAAGTTGTAATAGAGCTGAAATAGCTATAATTTGGAAGGCTAAGATGAGATCAAGTGGCAAGTGCTATACATAGGGGAGTATCAGATTTTCAGGTTGGCAAACAAAAGTGTTGCTTATGTTTGAAGGATTGATAGTTTTTTAATGATGAGCAAACGTATCCTAACACGGAGCTCATCTGCCATCTCTGGTTTTTTTTTGTTTTGTTTTTTTAAAAAGGGATCAGAGGAAGTCATACTCGTTAACTCTTCAGTTCTATGATTGCAACAGCGGGGGCCACAAAGGGGGGGTTGCACATTTACTGCTGGACTATTATTGAAAACAGGCTTCTGTTTCCTCATTGTGAAGACATTTGGTGCTGTAGGTAACGCTTTGTCAGCTCATGACCTCTTGACAGAACCACACTTAAAAATCTCAAAACCATCACTTTTAGCATGATTTTAAGGGCTGGATTAAAGCACAGTAAAAGTTCTGGGTGTTGAGCTCTTCTAATATGTAGAATCCATATGTACTGTTGTCATCAACTGTAGAACTAAGATATGATTCTGTACTTGACTGTAAAGGTTAAAAATATGTATATGTAACAAAATGCTTTCCCAACAATGTATGTACAACAAAGGTACATTTTAACATTTATCTACAATAAAAGAATAAAGCCCTTAACCTTCACTCTGGCCTTGAATAAATATCTCTAAATACTTCTGGTTGTCAGATGTTGGCAGTTTTCAACATGCTGATCCTTTCCGTGTTTTACATTCAATTTCGAAACAGAATTAATGTAATATGTAATATGAAGAATTCTGAATTCTTTACCAAATTATCTTGAAATTCCTCAATCACTGTACTTTTTTCTTTCTTCCTGATCAATACTGATGGACCGCTTTGGTTTGCTGCTGGTGCATATTCATTGATAAACAAGCCCTGTCCTTCCTGCACCTCAAATGACACCTAATAGACGTTGCTTCTTTTTAATGATGTATCAAAGATTTTCTAATTTTTTTATTAGAAAAGTATTTTTTTACTTATCGTTGGAATATTTTCTGCATTAAAACAATTTATTCATTAATTGAAATTTTGCAGCCCAAAGTGATGACCTGTTCAAAGTATAAGTCACGTATGAACAAAAGTGATACTGAGACAGGGTTTGTTTTGGATACAGAGAGTGGTTAAATATAGTCTGTAAGACGTCAGACAAAGCTACTTGGCTGCGAGATATGTTATATTTGACATTTAGAGACAGCTGTATTATATGCTTAATTACAAGCTGCATTTTTACTTTGAGAACCACTAGCTAGATTTACAAATGACTTCGTATCATTTTACAAGAAGCAAAACTAAATGGGTGAAAAAGACTACAGCTTAATGTAAAGCTGAGTATTTTATAATGCCTTCCCTAATCTGCCAAAAGATAACATTTTATTTATCTATTACAGGGTAGAATTAATTGATTATTGATTTTCTTTTACTATCTCCTTTACCTTCAGCTAAAATGACTAATTTAAAGCAAAAAAATATTTTAATTACTGAAAAATAACCTCTAAGAACCTGTTACTGGGTTTTTAGGTGTGTTGATTCCTACTATATGTAAGTAATTCTAATGATCTGTCGATTGACTATTAATTGCACTCTCAGTTGTTTCAAAATAATTTTATACAATTACTTTTTTGCTAAAACACAAAAAGCCCCCACCCTGACCTGAAGGTATAGGGACTGAGGAATCCTTGATTAGGGAGCTATGGAATCAGGTAGGTATCAAGGTAGGTTGTCACAAGGAAAGAAGAGCTTTGTGAGGTCAGGACGCAAGGTGCACATGTGAGCTGAGAATCTCAGGTTTCAGAATCCCGTTTTCACAAATCGAGGCTTGCCATTACCACAGTGGTAGATCATCATGCAGAGAATGGTCAGCTCACAGCTCCCTTTAATATGGAGCGACATTTGTGCCTTCTGGTTGAGCGCGCAGGAACCAATCCGAGCGCGCAGTGAGACAACACACGCGCGCTCAAAACCAGTCTGGTGCGCGCTCAACTCTGAAAACTCTTCTCAACCCACTGTCGTCCTCGCGCTCAGTTCCATCTCTGCTCGCGTGCGACTTTGCTCGCGTGCTCGACCTTTTCCTTCCACACTCAACACCAGCTGTGCGCTCGCTCGACTCTGTCTCTGCGCTCTCCTCACTTCAAAAACTGTCCACCTCACCAGCCAATCATAGACTGGTTTCTTTTCATCCAATCAGAGTATGGCTTGCAAATACTGCATTCAGATGGATTAAATCAAAATGCTGCAGTTTTTGGCAGAAATTACTAAACATAATGGTGGGATTGAACAAATAAACAGTTTATTATTTTAGGCTAAAATATTTAGGCTAAAATATTTAAACCAAAATATTTGAGTTACTAAGAGTTACTAAGTGAGGTGTGAAAAATGTTTTTGTCTCTTTTCCTTCCAGCTTCTGGGTGGTGATGCAAAAGTTTCTTCTGATCATAATCATAATCATTGCCATCATTATTTAAAGAGCACTTTAGATAAGAGATACATCAGATAAGAGATAACATATAATAAAATGACTTGGCTAAACACTCAACAATTTAAAACACCAATAATAATAATAATAATAATAATAATAATAATAATAATAATTATTATTATTATTGTTGTTGTTGTAGGTGTTATTATAATAATAACTAGATATAAAACATAATACAACCAGCCGGCACAGCAGAAATACAAGTACCAAGAGAAGTTGAGAAAGATAAAATCTCAGTAAGGTTGAAGGCCAATGAGTAAAGATAGGTTTTAAAACACATTTTAAAACTGGAAAGTGGAGGGGCCTTTCGAATGTACAAAGGTAAGTCGATCTATAACTTAGGTGACCCAATAGAGAAGGCCCTGTTCCCTCTAAGCTTCTGCTCAGAACTGTGAATGACCATGAGCAGTTGGTCAGCAGATCTGAATGAACAGCAGAAGTGTAAAGGTGAAGGAGAAGCTCATTTAAGTAAGGTGGGCAAAGCTGTTTAAATCCTTAAAAACAAACAGAAGATATTTTAACTGAACTCTAAAATAAACAGGCAACCAGTGAAGGGAGGCCAGGATGGGCTAATGTGCTTTATTTTATGTTTTTCCGTTAAAAGGTGTGCAGCAGCATTTGAACCAGCTGCAGACATTTGAGTGAGGACTGTCCGATTCAGAGATAAAGAGAATTACACAAATCCAGCCATGATGAAATGAAGGCTTAGAGTAGTGATTCCATATTTTTGCTTTGAAAGAATAGGTTTTACGTTTGCTTTGTTGCTTAAATTATAAAAATGACTTAACTGAGGTTCTTTTTTAACTGTCAAGTTTAAAATCCCTGTCCATTTTAAAATCGAGGTTCATAAATTGGGGCTAAACATTCATTGTCAGGGTGTCTAAATCAACAGGATCAACACTTCTTTGGGTGTTTCAACTGGTATATTTGACAATTCATGATTTGCAAAGACAAATTGATTCAAGTGTTGATGGTTTCCTCGTCTTCACCTTTATCTCTTTCTATAGATCTCTTTCTCATTCAATTCAGGACTTTCCATATGCCTTATCATCTAGGTCTATATTAAAAAACCTACAGTAAAGTAATGAAATGTTGATTCTGGATGTAGTGTAGGAATTTCTTCAATATAAACAAAAGGAAACTTTACATTACCTGCCAGAAGCTGGAAATTTTTTTTTAAAAAAGAGACAACAGTATTTTCACACCTCACTTAGTAACTCTTAGTAACTCAAATATTTTAGTTTAAATATTTTAGCCTAAATATTTTAGGCTAAAATATTAAACTGTTTATTTTTTTCTTTTTTTTCTTCTTCAATCCCACCATTATGTTTAGTAATTTCTGCCAAAAGCTGCAGCATTTTGATTTAATCCCTCTGAATGCAGTATTTGCAAGCCATATTCTGATTGGATGAAAAGAAACCAGTCTGTGATTGGCTGGTGAGGTGGACAGTTTTTGAAGTCGTGAGCGCAGAGACAGAGTCGAGCGAGCGCACAGCTGGTGTTGAGCGTGGAAGGAAAAGGTCAAGCGCGCGAGCAGAGATGGAACTGAGCGCGAGGACGACAGTGGGTTGAGAAGAGTTTTTCAGAGTTGAGCCAAACCAGTTTTGAGCGCACGTGTTGTCTCACTGCGCGCTCGGATTGGTTCCTGTGCGCTCAACCAGAAGGCACAAATATAGCTCCATACCTTTATCCCAAACAAACTGATGAGGAGACGACAGTCAGGCCCGAACTCCTCGGCCTGCCCGGCCACACCCATTGGTTGAAACTTGTAGCCTGGGATCAATCACAGAAGCACAGTTACTCATACTCCACAATCATGACAAAAATAAGCAAATAACAAAAGAGGTATTAAATACCATTTAAATGTCTCAAAAAACAAAAATAACAGGCTGTCTGACACCGTGTCATGTCTGCTTGCAGCGATATCCCTTCTCTGATGCTAGTGCATCTGTCCATTATCTATACCTACTTGTCTTTGCATACGGTTGGCACCTATTTCCAGGTGGTCATTGGGTGAGAGGTGGAGATGAGAACATTGCTTTTCAGCGTTTCGCAAATACAGTCATGATAGAAAATCAAGTTCACCTTTTTTCAGTTCCAGAGTTCCCAGATTTGAGGCATCACAACACAGATTTTGCCCACCCATTAAATCATTAGTGGAACCTATATTTCAGCAATATAAAAATGAAACCCCAAAAAATTGACATCTACCATTGACAAAATGCATTTACAGAGTGACAGAGTTGAGGTGTAATGCCGTTTACTGCAGGTCTACAGGTGGTTCCTAGAGTCTCTTAAAGTAGAATGGGAGGCAGATCCTTTAGCTATCAGGCTCCTCTCCTGTGGAACCAACTCCCAGTTTTGGTCTGTGAGGCAGACACCCTGTCTACTTTTAAGACTAAGCTTAAAACTTTCCTTTTTGACAAAGCTTATAGTTAGAGTGGCTCATGTTACCCCGAGCTACCTTTATGGTTTTACTGCTATAGGCTTAGGCTACTGGAGGACATCATGGTCTATTTCGCTCACTATTTCGTTCTCCTACTGTTCTCCAATTTGCATTGCTTGTCATCATTTCAGCTTTTAACGTTTTGTTCTCTCTCTTTTTTCTTCATAGTAGGTACACCTGGTCTGGTGTTCTGTTAGCTGTGACATCATCCAGGGAAGGCAGATCACCCACTATTACCATCTAATGTAGAACAGATTACTGGATCAATGTGTGCTTCTGTGCTTTTTTGTTTGTCTTGTTGTGTCTCTGCTCTGTCTTCTCTAACCCCCAGTCAGTCGAGGCAAATGGGGAGTTTTATGGGGAGTTTAATTTCCACTGTCGCTTCATGCTTGCTCAGTATGAGGGATTGCTGCAAAGCCATGGACAGTGCAGACAACTTCCCCTGTGGCTGAATGCCGCTTGTCAAGACTTGATGCAATCAACTGGGTTTCCTTAGAAAGGACATTTTTTTATCCAATCTGTATAATCTGACCCAATCTGTATAATCTGATTGAATTTGACTTTGTAAAGTGCCTTGAGATGACATGTTTCATGAATTGGCGCTATATAAATAAAATTGAATTTAATTGAATTAAATCGAAACAAGTCTGTCAAATTCCTTTGACAGACTTGATCTTCTTGTTGATGGTAATGAATATTTCTATATTGTAGAAACCTTCAAAGTCTGATAGGATGTTTATGTATATATATATATATATATATATATATATATATATATATATATATATACACATACGCAATGATCATACACTGAAATTGTCTTTTTCTTGACTGAAGTATAAAAGTAGTGTGTGCTTCCACAGATGATCAAACAGCATTCAGCAGAGGAGCAGCTGCTGTCTCATCTTCTGAGACTTAAGCACCAGAGAACTTTCCTATGAAATCAGTGGAAATCCATTTGAACAATGTTTCTCTGTGAGCTGGTGTACTGGCCAATAATCAGATGCTCTGATCTCATTGGTCAGTTTGATCTTGTCCTTCTTCTATAGATTCTGTTGTTGGGCCAAAGCAGCTTGTGAACCTTGGTTTATTGTTGTCGTATGTGCAAAAGGTTTTGGTCGTCATACTCGTCTTCACAAAAATGCATGTATGATATCACACTGAGTTAGTTTAGCTCAGTTGCTGCGGCTTCAAAAGCTCTCTAGTTTGTGCGGTCAAAGCTGACCAGTGGTTTCTACACTGACCGCTCCTTCCACTTTCCTTAAAGGTATAGGGGATGATTTTCCCGTAAATGTAGGGGGGGAAACACCCAAGTCTCTTTTTGAATAACTGCGCAGGTACGAGGGGGATCGCGTGAAAAGGGTCTTATTTCTTCTGAGGCCAATACCCACGCATTTAAGTTATAACCACAGGCTTAGACGTTTTTTTTTTTTTAACTCTGCTTATACGTTGAAATGAGATAAAGCAGATGTTACTCTGAAAGTCCCAGAGTTGCCCAGGTAACAGCATTATAAGCATCCTTTAAATCGATGTAGCTTTTCAATTCAATTCTATTTTATTTATCTTAAGGCAATTTACAAAGTTAATTCAATCAAATCATACAGAGAGGTTGGTCAAAAGGTTTTTTATCTAAGGAAACCCAGCAAATTGCATCAAGTCATTGACTTGCAGCATTCACTGGTCCTGAAAGTGCGCTCAACAGACAGTGGACAGTCACCGGTATTGTGTCGTTGACTTTGCAGCAATCCCTCATACCGAGCATGCATATAGTCACAGTGGACAGAAAAACTTCTCCTTTAATGGGTAGAAACCTCCAGCAGAATCAGGCTCAGGCCTGGTCCACACGTAGCTGGACATATGTGAAAACTAGTTTTTATGTATTTTTACATTTCATCCACACAAAAACACTGTTTTGCATCACTAAATACAATTATTTAAAAAATTAACTCAGCCCAAAGTGGAGATTTCTGAAAACTCAGTTTTTGTGTCTGCGTGTGCACACAATAAAACTGAGTTTTAATATCACAGTCTGCAACAAATAATGCGGCGCTGACGTCATGTGTGCAACCATTGTCACAGGCCATGCAGGAAAAATTAGCAATGTTAACCTGGACAAATTACGGCTACGATTTCAACAGCATCTCCAATTGTTTATTTCCAACTGACGTTACTCCGGCAACCACATACTATTTCCACCTTGGTATTCAAAGTAAAAGGAACATGGAACATTATTAACATTACTTGTTGGTTCAGATACTTTTTGATTGTTTGTTCTTACAAGCCCAGCTGCTCCAATATGTTAAGGTACGAAGAAGAAAGAACGCTTGGAGGTCAGCTGTTTCTCTCCCTCCCATTACAGAGGCACAATGCCGTTCAACGTCACTATTACTGTGAAGGATTCTGATTGGCTGACATAGCTTTGCATTTCACTGTCCCCTAATGTGTTTGGCATTTAAAAAACAACACTTAGTGGCGTATTTGTGCATATTTGTGTGGATGAAAACGTTTCTGAAAATGTACATTATTATGTGTAAAAACGATGTTGGAAGATATTTGTTTTTGTAAAGACCCAGTCATGTGTGTACAAAGCCTGAGTGTGAATGGCCATCTGCCACGATCGACTGGGGGTCAGAGGAGAAGGAGCCAACACAGAAGAAGACAGAAGCACTGATCCAGGAGCACTTTCTATGTTAGAGAGGGTAATGGCAGACTAGATGTATAGGTGGCAGTGTCTAGGACAGAAACACAGTGAGTTGGTATCTCTGCTGGACATTTGTTAAACTTTCTGTATTTCCGAAGTTCGTTAGACAGTTTTCCACCGTTAAAATCCCCAAGAACAATTAAGGAGTCTGGGTGTTTTTTCTCCACATCAGTGATGCCATCAGAAAGCTGTTTTTCTGCTTCTGAAACACAGGCTTATGGGGGAATTTAAACTCTGGCCAGAACAAACAAGGAGCATTCCCACTGTGAATAAAAAGGTTTACTGTTAAAAAAAAAGGACCCCGGGTGAAGTTACATGACTTCTGTAACACTGTGGCATCCCTACACCAACCATTGTTCTTATAACTGGAGATTCCACCTCCTGTTTTTATTTCCCCCAAGGGCTAGGCGCGGGCGGAGGTCCACTTGGAGAAGCTGGCAGCCATTTTAAAAAGTTAAACCTTTTGAAGCAAAAAAATGGAAAATAGAGATATAGAAGTTTTGCTAACATCCCACAGTTTGATATAAAATTAAATTGCATACACTGGGATCAAAGGCAGGAGGCAAAGCATACCCTGCTGGAAAACCTGCCACCTGAAATCATGCCTCCTTATTTTTATAACACGTTAATATGAGAGGTCTCTTGGCAGCCAGAGAATGATCTGGAAGCCTTTCTGTGGACAGATTCACATCTCCAACCATTAAGCCAAAGTGAAATGCTTACCAGGCAGTAAATGAGTTAGTGATATTTATAGAGTGAAGTGTAGGCCAGTATAAGACTTTATTTGGAGCAATAGTTTTATCAGTTGTTGAGAGCATTTCTGTTTCATGGCTCTGTATATCAGAGGAGACACATGTACTGAGTTCATGATCACAATGATCACTAAACTTAGGAGGGTCAATCTGCTAAATTCATTTAAACATGGGTTTTAAGGTAATAGACTGTGACATAGTAATCATATTGTTCTTTCTCATTAAGTACAAACTGAAATGTAAGCATTTGTCGCTTACAGTGCCTCTGGGACATTGTTTCTCAAACATAGAACAGGGGGATGAACTACCCTGGAAAACCCTTCACAGTCACATTTTCAGGTTTAGGGCCAACTCATCAAACTGTTAATTTAATACATTGGGTAAAGCCCAAAGCATGATAACAGATGTTAGATCTTTTCTTTCTTTCCAAATCACATGCCTTCAGCAGGCATATGCGTTGATTGGTGATGTTTCTAGTCATAATGTACTACGACTTGAAACCTGAAACTGAAATGCTTATGGAGGTGGGCTTAGGGATGGTATACACTCTTACTGCAACAGGGAAAGTCTCCTTGATGATGGTAAGAACCAAACAACAATTTCCTTTCTTCGATTTCTTTAAACTAATTTTGACACTTTTGAAAGAAACAAGTTTTTTCTCTTTGGTAATCTAAAAGATTCTGTTTTGATTCAAGTTCATACAGCAGCTAATATCTCTGGATTTTGTGGTCCCATTTTCTTGTTAACCTCAGCTAATCAGCTCCGTGCATTATCAACATCAGCATAAAACCTAAATATATGTTTCAGATTATTTTGCAGTGAGGGAGAATCACCATTAATTTACCCCTTTTCCTTCCCTTTGTAGGATTCCAGTGGCCCTCAACGCAGGATCCTAAAATGAATAGAAGCTCCTCCTTGATGAGATGAAGTTGGGGGGATGGCGATATTTCCGGACCTTGATGGCTGATTGGACTGAGGATCTGGGATTTCCATAAAAAGCAGCTCCACATCCATATCTGAAGCCTCATATATATACACCCTGATGGTTGTTTGTTCCCACTGGCTCTACTGTCCTCTTTCTTGGCTTTCTTTTTCATTATAGGTGAGACTTGGCTACTTTTCTTCCTCCTTCTTTATTCATCATGTCTCTGTACAGCTGGTATATGCATGCAGGGTGATAACATGTTAAAGTGTTAAGGTGATGAGCTCCTGCGATGCAGAAGGGGAAACATGATTCATTGTTAAGAGGAGAGGAGCAGTTATTGGTGGATTACATCTAACGGGGTTGTGTTTAAACAGGGAGGCAAAGGGGATTTTAACGAAGGAGTTATTATTTGCTCAACCTTCTAACGATATAGACTTTTCAAGTTTTAGTGGCACTTTGTTGGTTTGCAAACTCATTGGATATTCTCTAAAGTAAACATTTAGGGTGACAGAGTGTTTTCACAGCATTAGGAATAGAATCATTTGGATGGTTTACAATAATAATGTCTAGAAATCTTTTTGAAATTTTCTACTTTAGTCTGCCTCACAACCTATTAGTCTTTTGAGCTCAGATTTAAAGATTCAAGTATAGTTTTTCTTCAAAAACATAGCTGCATGTCAGCTATCAAGACTTAGACATATCCTAGAGGTGTGTGAGCCTCTCACGGAACAGAGGCTCCCTAAACACAAAGATTTTTGGTTGCCATTTAAATGTTTTATCTGGACTTAGTTTAGCAAGACTCATTTTAGTGTGCTGTTGCGGATCACGTCTTAAAGTTAAAAAGTGTTCTGAGACATAAATTATGTTTGCAATGTTTCACTATTTAACCTGTCTGGTTGAACAGTCAACCTATTTCTCCATTTATTGGCATTGAGAGTAGAACAGTTAAGCGTGTAATTGTTTTCAGTAAAAATAAAATCTGATTGGGGATCGGTACCTTTGTTGCCATAGGTTCTGAGTGTGTTTTGTCCGGTGACTGCTGCTAACGATGCTGTTGCAGCACATTCACTTGAGAAGTTATTTTCTGCAAAAAGAATTAAGTGTTAATTCCCAGAGGATGTTTGGCTTATCCTGCTCCCTGCGTCAGCTGTGACATCTGACCCTAGCCCTAAACTTAGCTCTATCACCGCTCAGCTGCTCATTAAAAGTTTTAATGGGCAACATTTGGACACAGCGGGGCCTCTCATGTGATGAGTTGGTTATTTTTCATCTGTTGTTTTTTCTTTCTTTCCAAACAGGCTGTGAAAAAAAGAAACTGCCAACATGTCTGAGTAAGTTCTGCCTTTACTTTCCACTGTAAAAGAAATAGTGCATGTTTACAGGTGTTTTCCAACTTTACTGAGAACAAATAAGCACGATGTGCAAACTTTTGTTCAGAAACATCAATGGTTAAACACTTATTAAACATTGGTAGAACTACGCTTTCACTTCTGTTTAACATTCTAAAAAGCACATGAAAAAGAGAGAACAGAAAATGGATTGAATTAAATAAATGAAGGGAAGCAAAGAAAGAACAAGAGAGAAAAGAAGCTAGTGCATTAAACAATGAAGAAAGTAGGAAAGCATGGCACTGATTGGGACAAGAACAGAGACAGATATCAGAATCTGATCACAGGTCTAAAGGTCTTCAGAGCTGTGCTAAAGTCAGTTTCCCTCCAGCTCCATGTGTTGCATTTTGATACCAGCTTCTGTTTGTGTTCCTCACAGCAAGAAGATGACTTCAAGCCGCAGGCACCACCTGAAGGTAAAACAGTCACTGCTGACCGGGTTGGGCATACATGATGTCTGCTCCTTTGTCACCTTCGTTACAATACTCATCTGCAGCAAGGGGCACAGCTAACCAAAAAGTTAGCATTAAAAACTAATATTCCCCAAACAAATATATTAGCTTGAATACCATTAAACCGACGATAAATAAGAAATTTTGAAGAAGCTAAATCTCTAACCACTAACTGCTAACCAATGGGTGTCACTCAGTCTGTGTCACACGTTTAAATGTTTACTTTTTCATGGGAATGGAAACATTTGAGAAGTAGATAAGATAAGAAACTCCTGTATTGTCCCAAAATGGGGAAATTCGGGCATGACAGTGGCAGAAATACAGAAAAAACACTTAATCTAACCTAAATTTTGTTATAAAGCAACAGAGAATGAATTTATCAGAAAGGCTAAAATAAAAGTAGAAAAATACAACTAGAGTAAGTATAGCACAGTTATTGATAATATAATATTCAAGTTAAACAGGGGAAAGACATCAGCTGATTACACATTCTAATCCTACATGCCCAGGGAGCAGTGTCTAAAAAACCAGTGAGTGTAGGCTGGAAGCCGGTATTGCCAGTTCTGGCAAGAGAAACAAGCAATCAGCTTTGTTACTTCTACATTGTAAACAATATAAATGAATAAACCCAAAGTTGTTTATAGTAAACGGACCTGGCAACACTTCTGGAAGCCTGGAACACTGTAGTAGTGAGCATTTCCTGGAGATCCATTTTTCCTCTGTCATCAGGCTCTTTAATAAACATGCAATAAATTATGACTTTTTGGGTTACTTATTGTTGCAACATCAATAAAATCAATATTATTATATTTAATGTGCAGTATATTTGAATTGAAAAGCATAAGAAATCTGTTTCATTATTGCTGTGTAGAAACAAGTTTTTCCTATTTTATACATGCTGGTTAAATATTCCTTAAGGATTGCCAAAGCTTTAGCAGTTAGCTGCCCTGTGTTTTTTACGGTTGTGTTTGAAAAATAAGAGTCCTGCTGAACCACGAGGCGACCCTAAAGCCCAGCTCCGAGGCCAGTCCACAAAGCTCGGTTACACAACTAATTAAAAGGTTAGAGTGCCACAGCAGCACGCTGTTTACAGAGAAAAAAAAACATGGATACCGGCATCTTTGTTTTTGACCAATGGGAGCTGACAATATTAGGACAAAATTATGATTTTAATGTGCTTTTAAGTTGTTGTTTTTTCCTGACAATCAATAAAGACATGGTTTGTTGATTATTAATTTATTTAGTTAAATTTTACCATTAATCTCATTTACAGTGTTGTCAAGAAAGCTTAATATAAATGACTTTGGGCTTATTTTTTTTCCTTGTAAATTTCGTGAGTCATAGCTTGTGTTTTTTTAGCCTGTTTTTGACCGTAAGGTAGCTTATGTTGTTCTATAAATTAAGCGACCATAAACAAGAGTTACAGAGTCCGCTCACGCTGCTGCTCAGACAGCATGTAACAAAAATATGCCTCCGCCCCTTCATGTAGACATGTCCAACAACCACCCGCACCCCGTTGACATCAATTTCACGATACGGAACAGTCGCGGTGGGTAGAAATACAGCACTGTACACATGCATTTATATATAGAAACGGACGCTGGATTACAGTGTGGTCGGTTGCTTGTCTTTTGGGCTTGTTTTGATAGAGTTCGTCGCTTTCTCCTCTCTCAAGATCTGGCAATACTGCTCACTTCTCCGTTCAGCAAATATTATTTTACACTTTCTCTCAAGTCCCCAATTTGCAGTAACACTGCATTCGACACACCGATACATTTAGTAACCATGTACCTGTTTAACCAAATTCATCAATTTGATGACATTTTGAAATTTCCCATTTAGGCAATTTTGTTTCCCATCACTTATAAACTTATTAGAGTGCTTTCACAGCACAGGTGTTTGGTCCGTTTTAAATGGACCAGAGTTTGTTTCTTGGGATAGCCCAAGTTGTTTGTTCAGCTGTGAAAACTCATCTGAACTCTGGTCTGCCTGAAGACATGGGTCTGGGTCACTGAGCTATATAATACACTGGAGTGCTAATCACGTCTGTTAGAACGAGTCGCTTTGAAGCCACCAGCCGCCATATTGGTACTCCCTATTTCCCCTCAGTAACTAGGTAATATGTGCGCTACAGCATCGAATAACGAGGATTTTCTCATGTTCAGGGGGGGCTTAAAACTTTTAAAATGTCAAATGCCATATACTTTTATGTTATGTTCTAAAAATATCAAGTACTGAGAAAGTCATGTGCTGAAATATTTTGCATTTTATTCATTTAAATATATATGTTTAACATTTATAAATATATAAATAACAATATACAAAAACATATATTTACATATGTGTATACATATATATACATATATACATATAAACATACTTATATATACATATATATATATATTTAATATGAATAACATGTAAAATATTTCAGCACCTAATTTCCTAGTAGTTGATACTGTTAGTACATCCACTGACTGTAGAATTACCTGTGAAACGTTTTCACACAGCCAGAAAACTGCTTGTTGTTGCAACCAAATCCTATGGGATTCTGTGAGAGTAGAGAGTAGCAAGATGGCGGCCAGTGACTTCAGTTTTTCAGCAAAATCAGCACTCCAGTGTATTATATAGCTCAGTGGTCTGGGTCTGCTTTAAAGTGAACTTTGTTGATTCCCACTCACAGCGGAAAGAGAGCTGGACTATTAAGTGAACCAAAGACAGGAATTGGTTTCCTGTTTGCATGATTTGCAGACAAATAGGTGATTTTAAAATGTTGAAATCCTCACTCTTCATTTGTCTCATGACAACAGAGCAATGTGCTACATAGCTAGCTGCCTCACGTGGTGCTCATACTGGGTCAGTTTCTCGTAACATCGCAACAAACAAGCGACTCATTTAACTACATCATGTTGTCCAGACAGTGTGGTACACTTTCAAAAGTGGCGTGTGAAAGTGAACCAAGCCAAATGGTGTGGAATTTTCTCCATTGGGCACCCAATCAAACTGAGTTCCCCAAACTCTCCTGGTGTGAGATTTCCAGTTTATTTGTGTTTCTAGTTACAAGTTTTTCCAAAAATTGTGGTGATTCAGCCCACAGCAGGGCTCTAATTCTATTTCTCCAGGACATTTTCATAATTCAGTGAAAATACAATCTATACAACTATACAATTCTTTTATTGTATAGAGTTTTGATAATTCATTCAGCAGAACATCTGCTGAATGTTGGTGTTTTGTCAACTAGAGTTTCTTGAGTCTGTCATTATATTTCTTGACATTGCTTTGACACAATACAGCAGCATTTACAGTTCCGAATAATTCTTCTCTTAAAGTTTTTTTCTCTGCAGCCAGCTTTGTGAGAGTAATGAGACAGCTATAACTCATTGGGAAGACTAGATGAAGCAGCTCTTTCCCTTCACTTATCAATGACTGCTTTGTGCCAGTGATATTGCTCAGTCTGACAATTTCAACTTCATAATTATTGCATTATGTACATGCTAAGTAGTTGTCTCTATTTTCTCTGTCAACACTAAAATATCTTCAAAGTTTGGCTATAGTGAGCCAACACTGCTCTATCTGTAGCAGGCATCTCAAAAGCCTAAGCTAAGCTTGAATTATTTTTCTTTCTAAAAACAATAACAAAAACATCTTTTTGGGAATTTCTATATATTCCATAAACTAAGCCAAAACCTAATCTGCAGTGACACAGGTACAAGGAGTCTATACATCATAATTGATCATTTCAAGACCAATATCAGTATGTGAGGCCATTACTAATACTGCATTGCATTGATTTTAGCTCTAAATGTAAAGAGAATGTCTGACATGATCTTTTCTTCAGTGTTTTTACTGTATTTCACATTCAACCATACAATTTCACTAACTTACAAAATATTTTTCTATAGTACATCTTTGCATAGAATGAGTTCCAATGCCAAGTTAGTTGCTATGTATAAATTTTCATCCTGGACTTACATAAAACGCCTAAATGTTGTAGCCAAATTCCAGGTGGGAAAAATTGAACGGAAAATCCTTTTTGACACAACCCATACTAGGTACAATTTCTTCAACCTTTTCAGAAGTAATTTTAAGAAATTTGTTTTAATGCTTATCATTAGAGATTTTAATCTAAAATTGTCATCCATAGTTCTGAAAGCCAGCCTTGTCCCGGATTTGTATTTTAGTGCCTTTATTTACTCTTGAATATTCTGTTTTCTGACTCATATTTGGAAAGAAAACCCAAGTAATAATTAATAATTTTAAAGACTTTAGGAAGGAATGCAGTTTTCTTCTATGTAGTTAAAAATAAAAGGTACCCAGGAATGTATAGTTGGCATACAGTTTTACAGCTTTTATTGTGCATCTTGTAGACTGCAGCTCTTCATCTCATGTAAATGTGGTCATTGTGTCCCTGTTTTAATAAAACTAATATATTTTTGGTCAGATGTCCACATACACTCAATATTAGGGAATTTCATGAATATAGTTACTTATAAGAATAGCTATAAATAAATCATTTTAATTGAATTTCTTTGTTTCTTTATTTGTCCCCTGTGGGGGAAATTTTGTTTCAATACAGCCCATCAAGAGAAAGACTTACATGGGTAGACAGGAGACTGCCTTGCCAGGCACCACCTTCTTGCAGAGTGGAGAAAGGAATATATTAGGATGGTAGAGGGGAAAAAAGAGTGCATTACTCACACTGTCTCTCTGACAATTCAAGCAATGCAAAAAAAAAAACCTCAGCACAAAAAAGCAAACATACAGGCAACATCCTAAGCAGACATATTTCAGGTGGGAGGGTTTTTGAGTGGTGAGGGGCATCCAATTCCAGTACACACGTATCCAACCTAGGTTCCTGTCCCAAGGGGAAAACAATCAGGCACAGTGAATGCAATGAGTTACAGGGGGTGTATTTGTGGGACCCGAGTGGTAGACTTAAGGTTATTATCAATAACAAAACTAATGAGTCCACCAACAAATTAAACTAAGAATAAAACAGGTTTGATATCGCAGGGGTGAGCAGTGTATTTAAAATCAACAGGATTAAAATTTTAAACACTTTATTACAATAAAAATAAAGCCTAAAAACTGTACAGCGAATAACCCTAAAAGCTTTACTTAAAAGTGCAAACACACTTTAAAAAAATAGTAATAAAAAGTCTAGCACCAAACCATCCTGCAGTTGTAGGGTAGAGCGGGTCAGCTACTTCTGTTCGGCGTCCTTCTGCAGTCCACCCCCCTCCCAAGTTTCCCCGTCTCCCCTGAGCCTCTCCTCCATCCTGCCCTCGTCCCTGGCTCGGATGGGTTCCTCCCTGTCCGGCTATTGTGCATAGCAGCTTGAGCGGCAGTTCTCGGCTCAGGTGCGCCTCACCCTTGCCCCACTACGACCTCGCTGCTCCCGGTCTTGGGGTTCACTTCTGCTTCGACTCAGTCTGCATCTGCCGCACATCTTTTGTGTCGCAGTGTTGCTGGACAGCACTTCCCTCAAGCTGCCTCTTCAGGTTCCTCCCCATCACTGCTCGTCAGTCGGCCGCTGGCCAAGCGCTGGCCGGGTACCGGCAGCTCCTCCACAGCCTGCTCTGTCAGTCTCTCCTTCTCTCTGCCTCTCTGACTGGATGTGGCCGCCACTTTTCTTCCTGCCTCATCACTCTGGATGAGATACACCTGTGTAATCAGTCAGTCAGTGACCAGAGGAAAGGGGTAGGAACTGGTGTCTCCAAAAAGCATGCAAAGAAATATACATACAACCATGCAACAAAAGAAAGCTGAAACAAAAACATGCACATAAAAAATCCACCTTCCTACATATTTATCACCATGTTCATGTGTACATGTATGTGTGCGTGTCAGTATGGGCCCATGACTCTCCAATCCCTCCCCCCTCCAGCCATAGTCTTAGATGGTATATTTTCAGCAGTTCAAGAAGGCAACTGTTTGAGTTCACAGGTGTCATGAGCGGGTCCCGGTGGGGGTAGAGCATCTTGTTTACATAACATCTAGGAGACTTTTTGAGATAATCCAGCCTCCAAGGTTAGCCATCAGGGTGCCAGATTCAATAACAAGGAGATTGTTTTTCATGCTAACTGTGAAATTTGTGTCAGCCTTCAAGTGTTTGCTGGTCTGTCTTCATAGCAAGTCGCATAGCAAACAGCCGGATTTGTTGAACCTTCTGCCGTAAATCGAGCTAGAAACTTCCCAGAGGTCTTTACATTCCACAATTCAGTTCAAATCACTGCCGGCATGCAATACTGTTTTGTTCACTAAGCATCTGAGTCTGGGTTATCACAGCCCGGTTCAGAACCTCACAAACTCCTGGCAGCATTTCCATTACCAAAACTGCCTCCCAGATCTTCTGTGTTTGCCGATATATCAGGTAACCGCCAGCTCCAATAAGCGGAAATCCTGTTATCAGAAATCCACATCCTCTACGGACGAATGTAATAGACCGATACATTATCTTCCAAACTCTCCATGAATCCATGATGTATCCGGTAGCATGTGTCCCCACAGGACTGCTTGGCTCCCCCGTACCTGGTCTTCTCTCGAGAAAATGTTATCAATTTCATTGTGCGACCAGCTGATCAGATCCATAGTTTTTGATTCGGATGATTTGCTGAAAAATGCTCTGTGAGAGTTACACAGCACGAAGCAGGGGCGGATCCAGGATTTTTCAAAAGGGGGTGCGCACCTAAGAGTCACGTCAAGAGAATGTGAGGCTAAACGACCAAAGAATGCCATCTTTACTCTTTCACACTACCCTAATTATTCATCTAAGGGTTTTTTAAATTGATAATCACTTTAATGGATGAAAATAAGTGCAATTACAGCATGCACAAGGTTAAAAAGTAGTTTGAAGAAAAAATGATCCTTAAAAAATGATCCTTATTAACAATTAATCAAACAAAGATTTTCTTTATTTCCAGAAATGATATTTATTTAGTAAAATGAAATAAAAAGACCCAAGAACTTAAGAATAGTTTGGTATGGTTCACATATTTTAACGAGATAACAACAATTTTTTTAACGAGAACAAGTATGGTGAAGTTGAGCCATAAGCCTATAATAGAACAGTAAGACTTGACAAAGAATATTGTTCTCTTCTACAACACCTTCAACTTTATGATGACGATGATAATGGGTTTACAAATGTCAACCCTCTAGGATGCTTCTGGGCAAATATGTCTATGATTTTGTTGATGTCTAAATGAATGTCCTTGTGGACATACATAAGTAGCAAAGCCACAAACCTTTCCTGTCCCATAGTCGACCTTAACAAAGTTTTCACTGCTTTAGGCCCGAGTTAGCACGTTCCACAGAAGCACTCGTAAAAGGTATAACTGAAATGTTTGGGTAGCACTTCATATTTGTTATCCTTAGAATTTCAGGGAGAGAGCTGGGTTTTTCCACTGATGATGACCACTTTTTGTGCCACAACTTCATTTCCTGCTTGAATGTTGATCCTGATGGTAGATCATCTTTATATGATGTAAAGATCTCTTTCTCAGTCTCATCGTTCATCATATGCAAGTTGCTTGGAAATAGTTTTAATCGCGTCACGTTGTAATAACGCGAAATCTGAACTGTGAGCAATTCAAATTCATGCTCAGACAGACCCGGCTACAGGAACAAATTACAGGGGGGCATTACGTTTTTCAGGGGGGCACACTTTAAAAAATAAAAATAGCATTTTACATGCTTCAGGCTGAACAGTGGCTCTGTGACTACTCCTACAATGCTAAGAAACAAACTCTCAATAAAATCCCAAAATCTAAAAAAATCTAACAAAAATAGTGTATTCAGTGTTACCAAATTAGGCAGGTTTCCATCCAATTAGGCTTCTTTTGAACACAATGAGCTGGAACTAAAATAGCTTATGGGCAGGTTGTAACCACTCAGCCACCTGGGGAGTGGCCAAGTGGTTATAGCACAGAGCTTCGGTCCCAGAGGTTCTGAGTTCAACTCCTGCAAGCTGGCTCCTTGAGCAAGACCCTTTACCCCCAATTACACTGCACAGTGGCAGCCACTGCTCCCCAAGGGGATGGGTTAAGATGCAGAAGTGAATTTCTCCATTGTGACATCAATAAAGTTCTATTAAAAAGTTGGGAAGCTTCTCTCGTTTGTTGGGCTTTTAGAAAGAATTACTAAAAAAATATATATCAAAATAGTTGTCTATGTCTGGAAGAAAACTAAAACCCTTTTAATAAAATGCCATCTCATTGAACTCATTTTACTGGTCAATTTATTTTTTAAATGAGTCGAATCTGACATCATCAATGAATAATAGTTATAATAATTAATATTGATTGTTATAATAAAACAAGAAAAGAATAATGGTTAATCAAGTGTCGCTATGAAATTGTATTGGTCAATGTAAACGCCCAAAGAGGGGTTGAGTTCTACTGATCAACTTAAAAATATTTCATGGCTGTGTGAAAGAGAAATGTTTGATTGAGCTATATTCTGTAATAGAAATTACGTTTATATTAAGGTAGATTTATTACTCATGTTGGGAAGCTATTGATAAAAGTTTGTTTTTTTCCAGTTGATATATCATGATTGTTAAAGTGATCTTGTGTGTTATTTGGTTGACTGTACATTTTGTGTACATTGTGGCATGTTCTCATGTTTCATACTTCTGCGCTTTTAACATGGGAGAGTTTGAGATTTGGGCTTGTTTTTTTCTTTTTAGTTGGGCAGGTCTTATGCTGGGTTTGGAATGGAAACTAACAGTGAGATAGGCCAACCTGTAGAGCTGTCTTGACTCAAAAGTCAAATATTAGCATACATGAACATGAGCAATGGTGTCAGGCTGAACATTGACTGAAGTAAAAGTTCATACTAGAAGAGGTTCTATAATTACAGCAGCTGGGGCAGCAGAGTTCCCTTCTACCTGAAGTAACCCAAGTTTCTTCAATTTCGCTGTGTTTTACTCCTGAGTTCTGTTCCTTGTGCTGCTAGCTGTATAGTAGTGATGTTACGTGATGTGCCGAGGCTTCGAGGCGTGTGTCGAGTAATGGAGGGGGCGTTTCCGCAATGCGCGTATCGAGGCTTGCTTCATTTAGGGGAGGAGCCGAAAACGATGACGTCCGAAGCCTCGCTGCCCGGCTGTACCACGTGACTGCTTCGGGAAGTGGTTCAGATTTCGGCGCAGGGTTTGACAGCTTTAGAAACCCCACAGGCTCCATTCAAAATATGGGTTGTTGTAGGCGAGTTGCGGTCAGTTGAGAGAGTGGATAGAGTTTTGATAGTTTGGATAGCAGAGTTTGGATAGTGGTTATTTAGTTTGAGACAGTTAGTTTGGTGTTTGGAGAGTTTAGGAGAGAGATAGATAGATAGGAGATCAGTGCTCTCAACTATCACGCATTGACCGTCACTGACTTCACACGGTCACACGCAAACATGGCATTTTTCACGCATAAAAATCCCAACGCCCATCTGGGCAGCGGACGATAAAAACTCCGCCTTCTGCTGAGATGTTTCAGCTTCTTTGACAGCTTGTGGCCATCAGTAATTCCTGCTGCAGTTCATGTTAACAGAGCAGCAGGAAGAGCGATCAGAGTTATGAATAATTTTAGTCTTAACCAGCGGTGAACGTGAGCCGGTAAGGTCCTGTACTGCGTACGCAGGAGGGGAGGGGGCGGGGGAAGAGAGCTGCTGCCAGATATTGCCTTCATTCAGAACCAGTGATGGCTGCACTCTGGATCATAAAACAGTTCTGCTCACCAGATGCAGTTTAAAACGCTACGTCTGTTTATAAGTTGTTTTTATTAATTCTGCATTTTTTAACTACCTGCACCGTATTTCTGTGCCTCAGCGCTTGCTCCTCTCCCCCCTCCTTTCCCTCGAACCCAGGGGCTTTTATCACCGTTCACCATTCAAAACGTGAATCACTACGTTTAATGTCCTCACACCCGTAGCAAAGTGTGCCAATTAAAGTCAGTATGAGAGTTATGGCTGTGTTTCATGATCTTTTGTTTTAAACAAAACAGAACCGTGGCGCTTCGATGCGCTGCTGCCTTGCGCTTTAATTCAGGTGCGCAAAATTACGTTACTTATAATTTGGGTGCGCGCTTTTAAGAGTCATTTTAAAGAACTTGTAACATCAGGAGGTTGATCTCAGACCGGTCAGCTCCTATGATCACTCTATAGGAGCCCTTTGCAGTTTTTATTTATGCATTTCCCCCCTGTTTATCCCTCGCACGCAGCGCACCATTGGGTAAAATCCTCCCACCTCACCGCCCAGAGCGCACTGAGGAGAGCAATAGAGATTTGTCTGGTCGACTGAGATGAGAAACCTGTTGCTGTGAAAGGTGATATAGGTTATAAACTGTTACTGTCTAGAATTGCATTGAGCTGAAAAGAGAGGAGACATCAGCAGCTGGATCGTGCGTAAAGACGCAGCGGGAACCTCTGTGTGCTTCAGTGTTGCTGCTGATGGGAAAATGTGGGACCGTATAGTACTGGGCTAATCATTGGTCACAGTACCCCAATCTGTACATACTTGCACTTATTTATTTATGCACCCCGGCATCATCTGTGCCATGTGAGCGTGTCTTTTCAAAGGTTGGAGAAGTAGTATTAAAAAAGAGAAATCATTTGAAACCAAAAACTGTGGAGAAATTGTTGTTTCTTAATAAAAATGCATGAAATCATCCAAGTTACACAAGCATTAGCCTATTCACTACCCCCTCCCTAGTTCCACAAGCACTTTCATTGTCCTCTGCCTGATTAAGCCCATGCCATTTTTCTAGAGTCACAGAAAAACATTATTACACAACATGCCATATCACGTCACTACTATTTTGGGAATAATTACACACAGAGAATACATTCAAACAATGTTTTATTATACACATATGTGTATACAAAATTTATGTAGACAAATTATTTCGTCCTACACCTTTTGTGAAGTCATTCCCAAGAGTCATAATAGACAAAAATTCAATGCATCACACGTGTTAAGATACAGCTGGCTGTGATTATACACCTGGCCAGTAGGTGGTTTCGTGTGCACATGAAGCTTCAAGAAATGAACCCTTTCTCGAACCAGTTGGCTCAAGTGGTTCAATGCCTCATGAGGCCACCATCACTACTGTATAGCTAACCCTCCTAGCGTCAATGTTTACTCCACTGTTGACTTCAATGCTGACGATATTTCAAACAGAAATATAATATAATAGCGCTGCTTCCAACTCGCTCTCGCTTGCTTCTTTGTCTCTTCTTGTAATTATTTAGTAATCAGACCGAATATCCATCCCGCTCTACCAACACAGACGGTGACCGCAGCCGCGCTGCGCCGGCTTCTCTGAAAGCTAATTAATTTGTATAATCAAGCGACCCGCCCCTCCAGCTGTAATTGGCTAGCATCTTGTCTTCAGCAGAGCCATGGAGAGAAAGAGTCGCGACACTCCCATTGGACTCCGTTGTACGCTTTTTGCCGCCTACTTCCGGGGTATGCAGCCTCGCGTAGTTCCAAAAAGCCATTCATCATTCACTTCCATTGCTGACTGTCGAGTAACTTCTGCGGTAAGTTGATTAAATAGCTACCTGTTTTGAATTGTCAACTGTCTATATTGTATCATAGGCCATTTATGATGCATATACTGATCTTTTGTTGTATGTACACAGCGTAATTATATATATATTTTTTATCTTGGTAGACGACCGATTGCCTGCTAGTTTGTTAGTTTGACTTCGCCCTCTGTTAAGGCACTAACGTTATATCCAGGCGTAAATTGATTAAATAGCCACCTCTTTTGAATTGTCAACTCTGTATATTATATAAATAGGCCCTTTATGGTGCATATGCTTATATTTATTTGTATGTGCACAGTGCAACTGGCTTGAATGAACATATTTGTGCCCCTGTCTCAACAGATCTTGCTGGACCAC